>OX608073.1:171633297-171820797 GCA_951509635.1 Eupeodes luniger | reverse complement strand
TCACCCTTTTAAAAATTGCAGAGATGGATGAAGACCGGAAAGAATTTGGGATATCTTCCTTATCAAAAATTCTGTTAAACAAAACTAAAATATGTTCAAGAAATTGTGAGCTGGCATTTTTGTATAACTCAGCCGGGATACCATCTAAACCCGGAGCTTTGCTGTCTTTCATTTTATTTAATGCAATAAGCAGTTCATGCATGGAGAATGGAGCATCTAACTCTTCAATGTGAATGAACGGTAACGAAAAGCTTATAGATATTTGATTTGGATCCGCCAGTAGAAGTGTTTCGAAATACGATGCCATTTGATCGGCATTAATGCAAATAACAGGCGACTTACTGCGCCCACTTAAAATACGCACATTAGCCCAAAACACTCTAGGATCTCTGCTCTGTACAAGATTCAATGCAGAGTTGTTGAGAAAAAGTTGTTTTTTACGGCTGCATAGATTTTTAAACGCTTTATTTGACTGCAAATACAAGGATTTGGAAGCCAAATTATTCGTTTTCCTAAAAAGTTTCAAAAACTTGTAAGATTTTTCTCTACTTCTCCTACATTCCTCGTCATACCAAATAGATTTAAAAACGCTTCCTCTATTATTTGAATAGGTAACTGGAACTGCTGACTCTATAATAGTGCTCAATATCAAATCTGTTGCTTCGTCAATTGTGTTTATAGCCTGATTTGTGATATTAATTGAATGATATGTTCTTCGAGCTCTTAGACAAAACATATGAGCAGTGTCCTAGCTACGATATTAAACTTGTCCTGGGTGATTTTAACGCCAAGCTAGGAAGGGAAGACATCTTTGGTGGAATAATCGGGGAAAACAGCCTGCACGACAACACTTCCGACAACGGATTCAGGCTCATAGATTTTGCTGCGGGGCGAAACGTCATGGTAGCCAGTACGCGTTTTCCACACCTCAACATCCACAAAGGAACTTGGAGATCACCAGATCAATCTACCGTCAACCAGATTGACCATATTGCGATCGACGCCAGACACGCTTCCATCATCATGGATGTCCGAACTTTCCGAGGAGCTAACATCGACTCGGACCATTACCTTGTTGTAGCCAAGGTAGCACTTCGGGTTTCCAGGCCCAAGGCAAAACAGGGAGATGCTGGGAGAAGGTACAACGTCGAACGGCTACAATCGCAAGAGATCGCCAAATCCTTCTCTGACCGAGTTACTAGTAACCTCTCTCAAAGTTCTGTGCCGCCAACACAATGTATAGAAAACCAGTGGCATCATTGCCAAGATGCACTCAGAGAAGCCGCCTCTGAAGTGCTGGGTTTCATGCAACCACCAACAAGGAACCTCTGGTTTGATGAGGAAATCGGCAGGCAAATGCAGCCAAACAACAGGCACGCAAAGTGGCGCTGCATAAAAAGACGCGAGCTGCTCATGAGCTCTATGAGCAGAAGAGGCGAGAGGAACACCGACTTCTCAGAAGGAAAAAGAGAGAGCATGAGAAGCGTGCGATCGAAGATGTTGAGAGGTTTAAAAGCAGAAATGAAGTTCGAAAGTTTTATGAGCAGGTGAAACGGAATTCACAAGTACATAAACCTAGAACCGAAGGCTGCAAAGACGAAAGTGGAAACATCATAGTGGAACAGCAGTCAATGCTGAGGATTTGGAAGGACCACTTCTGCAGACTGTATAACGGCGACGACGAACCGAATTCCGCTGTCAGGCAGGATGATCCATTCAACATAGACGACGAAAGCCAACAATCCCGTCGTCCCGACTTAGACGAAGTAAAGATTGCTATATCTAAGCTGAAGTCTAACAAAGCCGCTGGAGCGGATGGCTTGAATGCCGAGCTCTTTAAAGCAGCTGGAGATAAGTTGGCTAGGAGAATGCACCAACTTATCTGTAAGATATGGTCGGAAGAAAGCATGCCCGATGAATGGAACCTCAGTATTGTTTGCCCGATCCCGAAAAAAGGAGACTAAACTGCACCAATTACAGAGGAATCAGTCTACTTAACATCGTCTACAAAATCTTCTCTGCCGTAATATGTGAACGTCTAAAGCCCATCGTCAACAACCTGATAGGTCCTTATCAGTGTGGTTTTAGACCAGGAAAGTCCACAGTCGATCAAATATTCACATTACGGCAGATCCTGGAAAAAACCCAAGAACACCAAATCGACACCCACCATCTTTTCATCGATTTCAAGGCCGCATATGACAGTATCTACAGGGACGAGCTGTATAGAGCCATGTCTAGTTTTGGCATCCCTGCCAAACTCGTCCGTTTGTGCAGGATGACTATGGAGAATTCACGCTGCTCCATAAAGGTTGGAAACAACTTAACAGAACCTTTCGATGTCAAAAAAGGTTTTAGACAAGGTGATGCGCTGTCATGTGATTTTTTTAACATCGTACTTGAAAGAATAGTGCAAAGCTCACACGTCAACACTAGAGGCACTATCTTTCAAAAGTCTGTCCAATTACTAGCATATGCTGAAGACATTGACATAATCGGAAGAACTCAGCGTGATGTCAATGGGGCTTTTGTGAGTATTGAGGCAGATGCAGCAAAAATGGGTTTAACGGTTAATGAGGGCAAAACAAAGTACATGCTGTCATCAAGAAAGGACCTACAACACCGACGTCCTGGTCAAAACGTCACCATCGACAGACGTAACTTTGAGGTAGTCAAGGACTTCGTCTACCTAGGCTCCGCTGTAAACGCAGAAAACAACACCAGCGCTGAGATCAAACGAAGAATAACTCTTGCTAACCGCTGTTTCTTTGGGTTAAGAAAGCAATTGAGTAAAAAAATCCTCTCCCGAGGGACCAAAGTGTCGCTATATAAGACCCTTATCATCCCCGTCCTGCTATATGGTGCAGAAGCATGGACTATGACAAAAGCGGATGAAAGCACCTTGGGTCTTTTCGAGAGAAAGGTTCTTCGTGTGATCTACGGTCCCGTATGCATCGAAGGGGAGTGGAGGAGAAGATGGAACGTCGAGCTGTACGGGCTGTACAGCGACTTAGACTTAGCCAGAAGGGTAAAAGCCCAACGACTAAGATGGCTGGGTCACGTAGAGCGCATGGAAACCAATGCTCCGGCCCGGAAAGTCTTCGAATCCACACCCACAGGACAACGCAGTAGAGGAAGACCGCGAATTAGGTGGCGCGCACAAGTGGAAGGTGACCTCACCCAACTCGGAGCGCGAAACTGGAGACATCTAGCTAGGGACCGAACTAGATGGAGAAGTTTGTTGGGTGAGGCCCTAGTTCACATAGGACTGTAGCGCCACCTTAAGTAAGCAATAAAAAGCTATTGACGTCAAACACACAACATATTAAACAACGAAAAACAACAATATAAGAGCTTCATACTTGCATTAGAGCCAGCATAAAATATCAAACATCACGCCAAAGCTCCAATAAATAAAATTAATGCAGTCAGTCTGTTATACGCCCGAAGATGAATGACTAATATTCGAAACGCGTCGCGTTATATAAACAAATTCAAAGTTGTGAAAATTATTGTTTTTTCAAAAATAAAATAAAATTAAATAATAAATATAAAATTAAAATTTAATATTCGTTTTTATTTCTATTTTCGTTTTTTATATATATCATTATACCACAACCGGAGACTACAACACCATGTACATCTTCTCAATATCTGCTGTTAATGTAAATGTCTATGCTCGCCATTTTAAAATTATATCAACAATGTTCTTTTGAAGTTTAGGACCTGTCATCAGGTGTTGATTCAAGGATGTGCCATCATATGTTTTTGAGGCTGCGTCAAAAACGACTCTTAATATTGTGGTAGAGCTCGATTCTTTAAATACAGCGTGGTGAGGAAGAAAATATTGAAAAGGGGTTTTCAAAATTGGGTCGTTTACATCTACTTCTTCCATGTGTTTCAAACTAAGGTATTCCATGATACATTGGCTGTAACTTTCTTTCAATTTTGGATCCCTTTCAAATCGTCGTTCCCAAGATAAAAAACGTCGAGTTGCCATTTCTTTGCTGGATCCTAGTTCAGGATGAAATCCTACTTTAAATGGAAGATTCACTTCGTAACGGCCATCGGATAATCGTTTGGTTGTTTCAGTAAAATACCTTTCGCAGGCAATATCCTCTTCTGAAGCTCGAATTACGAACGGAATTTCTTCAATCTCCCAAAATTTTCGGATTTGTGTATCGAGATCAATGTGTTGGAAGAAACTTCGGATCGACTTTGGAATAACCTCAGGATTCTTACCCAATATAATCCATCCCAATTGGGTGTTTTGTGCAATGGGAGCGACTACGTGCTCGCTGCAAATAATTTCCGGTAATGTAATGTCCGGATAAACATCTGAACCGAAAAGTATGTCGATATTGAGGATCTGCTAACTGCAAATTAGCCAAATGATCATAATTGTGTGGTATCATTTTGTGGGTCGGATGAAGGCCAGTCAACGACTTAAAAATATACGCTTTTGTTGCGCCTTCAAACGTCGAATGTTTGAATTTAAACATTATGTTAACGTAGCTTTGACAGGTGCCGTTGCTGACCTTCCCTAGCCCTGATACATTAACGTGTGTTTGGTGTTGGGTGAGATTTAAAAGCCTTGCTGCTGACTCATAGATAAAGGTGGCATCTGAGCCTGGGTATATAAGTGCTCTGAGATCTGAATATCTTCCATATTCACATTTAACTCTAACGATCGCAGTGGCTAATAAAATTTGAGTACCGTGGACTTGAGACGCATAAACATTGTGTCGGGTACTGCAACCAGGAGCATTTTCGCCCGTTGGTTGGAAAGCAGGAGCATTTGTATTCACGGCAACCTGTTGGTTCCGAGGCTGTGAACTTTGTTGTTGAAAATGTGTTGAGTTGTTCGCATTAGAACTTGAATTTTGTGAAATTGAGTTGATAGGATTGGAAATCGTATTATATGTATTTAAATTGTTGTGCAAAAGAGAGTGATGTTTTTGGTTACAAAAATAACAGGACCGGTTACTTAAGCAAAAACGTGTTTTGTGGCTGTAAGCAAGACAGTTTTCACATACTCCAACTTGCTGTACAGCTTGTTGCTTTTGTACCATGTTTAAAACCGGTAACATTTCATCAATGAGTGTTGTCCTTTTTTGCAAATTTGACATTGATATTGCGTTTTAAATTGTTTTTTTTGGGTTTTTGCATGAAATGTTTTAGCTGTGACAGGCAATTCTGTGATTGGCTTTGGCTGTGTGGTGCAACTGGCTTGCTGCACAATAGCTTCTAGAGTCCGAAACCGTGGTTATAGAAAATCAGTAAAATCGTCGAAGGTTGGGAGTTCTTTGTTGTTGCCGAGCTTCCCATAGTTGTTGGATTTTGGCGGATAATTTTTGAAAAAGAATGTAAATTAAGATTGTGTCCCCGTCTTTCACTGGTAATCCTAAATTCTCCAGAGCATGGACAACCTCGATTGTGGTGTCAAGTAAGCTTTTAAGGGTTTCGGCAGATTCCTTACTCTGTACAGGTTGACCAAAAAAGACCATAAGATAGGAATTGATCAAAACGCTTTTGTGGTCATACCTTTTTTTCAACAAATCCCAAGCCTTTGAATAATTCCCAGAAGACGTTCGTCATCGCCAGTCAAACTTTCTTTCAAAAAATGCATTTTTTGGATCTCGTTCAAGGCAGCATTGTTATGTACAAGTCACATAAAAATATCGTGATAAGAACGCCACGATGTATAAGACCCCGAGAAAGTGGGGGGTTTGATTGGAGGAAGCTTGAGGACATTTGGTTGTGACGGATGTGTTGCTGGTGGAAGGCCTGTTGCTGGAGGTGCTCCCACTGTAGGTGTAAGTGGCGCGGACGGAGTTAATTTGTCCAAACCATCCATCAATTCAGTCCTATACTCGAGATAAATGGGGCGGATTTCATCGAACACCCCTATCATATCTTCCTTTTTAATAGTGTCTTAGAGCTTCCCCCCGCTAACGATTTCCTCGTGATATCGTTTGGCATTTTCTAAATTTGGACTGGACTTTTATTATTTATAAAATTTAATAATAAAAAAAGAGCAACAAAAATACTTTGTGTGCCTTCGTTGGATGACGTAGAGTTGTGTTGGGTTTTTATTACGCGTCGCGGGAGCCCCGATTTGCACAGCACAAAAAATATGTATATATATATAAATATATATACATATGTATGTTTGCACTTAGTAAAAAGACAAATTCACACACACTTTTATTTTTAATTTAATCTAATTTAAGGCTCGAAGGACCAATGTTTTTCTCGCCAGTTAAATTTTCTATTTAAATTTCCAATTAATGTAAAATAAAAACTCATTTTTTTAATACTTCGTTATAATTACTTTGATTCGCAAACAAAATTCGTAGGTATTTCACAAAATGGTGTCGTGTTGAATAAAAAAAGAAGGTCATTATTCTTTCTGATTCTTTTTTTTATTCAACACGACACCATTTTGTGAAATACCTACGAATTTTGTTTGCGAATTAAAGTACATAATTATAACGAAGTATAAAAAAAATCGAGTTTTTATTTTACATTAATTGGAAATTTGAATAGAAAATTTAACTGGCGGGAAAACACAAATATCTTTTCAAAACTTTGAAATATTGGCTTTAAACTACTTTTATCTGTCAAAACATATTGTTTTCATCATTGAGTAAAATTTTGAAAAAAATCGAATTGAAATTTTTTAACAAAAAATTTAACAAAAGTTGGTAAAAATTGATTTTTGACTCAAATATCTTTTCAAAAATTTGAGATAATGGCTTCTAACTAATTTTTACTTATAAAAAATATTGTTTTCAACATTAGGAAAAATTTTAAGATAAAGCGAATTGACAGTTTGTTTTACAAAAAATAAAAATCTAAAAAAAAAATTTTAAAGTTGGTAAAAATTATTTTTCGACGCAAATATCTTTTCAAAAATTTGAGACATTTGCTTCAAACTAATTTTATCTTATAAGAAATATTGTTTTCAACATTCGATAAAATTTTGAGAAAAATCGAATCGACAGTTTTTTTACAAAAAATAAAAACCTTAAAAAAAAACAATACTAAAACTTGGTAAAAATTTACTTTCAACTCAAATAGCTTTTCAAAAATTAAAAATTTTGGCCTCAAACTTATTTTATTTCACAGAAAATATTGTTTTCGATATTCAGTAGTTTTTTTATAAAAATCGAACAGTCCGTTTTTTCATAAAAAAATTAAATCTACAAAAATAGTACGCAAATTTGGTAAAAATTGATACATATAGACAAACTTTTAAGCAAGACAAATCGACAGACGGGATGAGAAGTTATGAGTGTGGGTCGCATCCCAGCCTCTTTTTTTAAATTGGAATTCTCTTTCATTTTTACCCCCACCCCAATATATTCCACATGCAAAACATGTGGAACGAACTGTTTAGGAAGTCGATGAAAAGATGTCAGGCCGAGCGTTCCTCTTCATGATAGTACTATTCAAATATATATACAAAGAAAGATGTCAGGCTGAGCGTTCCTCTTCATGATAGTACTATTCAAATATATATACAAAGTTAAATATTTACAATTTTGAAGGAAATTTAAATGTATACATTCGTTCTAAAATGAGTTCATCTATATTTTAATTACAGACAACTTGAAGGCCTCATTCTACTAACGAAAGCGAGAGCCCGAACGGAGCTGTGTTTTAGAGTAACTAAACAACATGTTGATGACGTAATTAATCTCGTTCGTCTAAGCCGTACATCAACTGAAGAGCTAGTGAACGCCAAACTATATGGAAGTTTTGTCGGGACAAGCTCTGGGAGTAAAATTAAGAAATGCATTCAAATGCTTCAGGCTCGTTGCAATGCACTGGGTAGAACTACTTTTGAACTTGAAGAACTCAAGGATATAGCCTTACATGCTGGCCTTAAGTCTGATGTTGCGGATGTTATAGATGTAGTTAATATGCAAGGATATTTGCTAAAAAAAGGATCAAACTTATATGAATTCATTGATAATATATAATTAAATTTGATAATAAATTATCTCATTGAAAATAATTTCCTGATTGATATCATTGTATCTATGTATATTTACTATAGTACTATTATGAGACGAAATTTTTTATTTCATCTCCACAACGCCTTGAGGGCGCTGCGTGTATCAAAATTTTTGGTAGGAAATTAATAATGAGGAGAAAATTACTGAAGAAAGAATGAAAAAAGGAAGTTTGTTTAAGTTTCATAAGCATTAATATGTTCGAGGGAGATAGCCAAATTACAAATGTCAAACCAAGAAGGAATAATTTTTGTTTAAATTTTTTTTTGCTTCCACGTGGCAATGCAGAGGAGATATGTATATACATACATATGTTTGTACCTATGTATACTTTAACGTTGTAGGTATTTTGAATTTAAAAATTCTCGTTTGATTTTCAATTTATGTGAAAAATGAAATGTTGGCGTATGCAAATACATATGTTTGTAGCTATGTATATTTTAACGTTGTAGGTATTTTGAATTTAAAAATTCTCGTTTGATTTTAAATTTTTGTTAAAAATGAAATGTTGCCATATTTGGCATATACAAATACATATGTTTGTAGCTATGTATACTCGTTGTAGGTATTTTGAATTTAATAATTCTCGTTTGATTTTAAATTTTCAATTTTCAATTTTTGTGAAAAATGAAATGTTGCCATATTTGGCATTATGATGCATTGAAGATTTTAAATATATTCAATTATTTTGTTGTTGTTATTATTGCGTATTATTTGTTATTTGTACGCATCAAGTACAAACACAATCAAAAATTAAAAGGTAGGTATTCAAAACTAGGTCGATTTTTGTTTTTAACGGCTAAATAGGGTGTACTGCATTGAAATTTTAATTTTCATATAAAAACATACCTATAAATAAATAAATATAATATAATATAAAACTACGTTGAAAAATTAACCTTACAAGAGTGTCAGTGCCTAAATTGGAAAGTTATAAGCTTAATATATGTATGTATGAGGTATTATGGTGACATGGTAGTAATTTGGACAGAATGGAAGTGTTTTTTGTGTGGAGATATCATTATGATAACATTAATTGCTTCTGTGAGTCTCTTCGATTCATATAGTCCAGAACATTTTACTTTATTTCAGTTTTAATCTTTTAAGGTCTTTTCTTGTAAAAGATTCAAATGGATATCTTATTAGAACATATAGCCCATTTGACTCTAGTATATGAGAACTTACTAAGGAATTCGTAGATAGTTTGAGGTTTAGCTGCAAGTACTGACGCAATCAAAATTATTAACGAATAGCTAATCAAGAAAAAAATCCTTTTGAAAACAAAAGAGTCCCTTTTAAAGTAAAGGGTGATTTTGTAGCTATTATCTTTTTGGCAACACTGCAAAACAGCTGAAGCACGTTTCGTGTTTTGTTTCACTGTCAAACATCTTCAGTTTGGTCTATAATTGAACCATGAATCGTCTTACAAACGAACAACGCTCGCATTTATTCGTGAGATACCAGCCGAAATTTTGGAAAAAGTTTGCCAAAATTTGACTAAGCGCATGGACCATTTGAGACAAGGTCAACATTTGCATGAAATAATCTTCAAACATTAAATTATATGGACCGTACTATCGATTCAAATAAAGATTTCATGCATTTTTCTGAATTTTATGTGTTTTTGTTTTGAAAGACTTTCCTATAGCTTTTAAAAATTCACCCTTTATATACATACATATAAATATAAAACGGACAAACTAAAGGAATTATATCACACTAAATTTTTGGTATAAAAAATATAAAATATAATTTTTTTTTTATTTAAGAGTCATATCAAAAATAAAGACCATTATCAGGAACACCCTATTGAATTGAAAAACAAATATATTAAAAAATATATTTAACTACCAACCGCATAAAGTACTCTTGCAACTACTTTTTTGCTTTGTTATTGTTCTTGTTATACTTTTTCTATTTCTTGCCAAAGCATAACCGTAAAATCATTCCTCTTCAAGTATAATATGCATACACACATATAATGTCAAAAGGTTCTTTCTATTGTCTCCCTCAATCTTCTTCTACATTTGCATATGTTCTTTTCTATTCTTTAATTATTGTTGAATTTTCCCTCACATTCTCAACTCTTCCCATCTATTGAGGGGTATACAAAAAGGGATCAAATTCTTTCATCTCCACGCCTCTCAGATGTCGCTTCGATCGTTCCTCTTCATGAGAGTACTATAAGAAATATATATAATTATATACAATGATTATAGTCCTCTAATCGAGTGTTTTTGTTTTCTATCATGTACCTTTATCTTTGTATTTTTTTTATTTCATTCTATTGTAATCAAATTTGTTCCGTTCCGCCGCCGTTGTAATTGGTGCTGCTTCAATCTGTTTCCTGCTTAATAACATGGATTGGATTCCATTTGAATTCAATCTTTCGATCCAGTGTAGCCATATATCCGTATAGAAATCTAAACTCGGATTCTATCCACTTTTGTAATAGTCAATCGGAGCAATTAAGAGCCTCAAAAACTTGGAATTAAGTTTTCTATCCCGTTTTCAAGAAGTTTTGTGTTCCGAAAAGTTTTTATATCTCTTAATAAAACTCAGAGAAGATGACACGTAAGTAATAATAATATTTTTGTATTATATTATGTTTACGCCATGGAATGTTGAGCAAAAATCGTATCTACTTACATGCATATGTACATACATATGTATGTATATTGCCTTTGTATCTTCTGAATACATATGGGTTAGTTTGTCAAGTATGCAGACTGTATTCCTTAAATATTGTATAATTGTTTATTAAGCTTGGTCTATCCAATCCAGGCAGAATTCTGAATGTTGTAAAGGTAATTGATCCTGTTGGCTATTATTAAATGCTTTAGATTACGATCATCAATGCATTTTTAAAGTCTATTCCATGTACGGTAAACATTACATGCGAAGGAAATAGACTTTAACAGTAATACAAACAAAAATCAATTATAACCAAAGTCAGTTTAACCTCACAAAGTCAAGCGAAACTAAAGTAAAATAAAGGGATCATTTTGTTGTTATTCTTCTTGAAGTCCTGTTTTAAGGATCTCAGCGTCCCAGTTTATAGAATATCTGCTCGATTGCATTTAGGTGAGGTCAATCAGGGATGAGAATGCTAAGCCCGAAAAGTGAAACATTTTGTCCAAAAAAAGTAGATTTGTAAAATATGTAGCAGATAATGAAAACAACAAAAAATACAAACAAAACAAATTTATTTTCATTTTATTTTACATCCATATAACGAAAACATACATTGACTAGAACAAGTCTCACAAATTCATAAATTAGGTACATATATAGTACATACTATGTAGGTAAATTATTACATTGAAATAAATAGGAACATTCTGTTTTAAATTAAATTAGATTCTCCTCTAAGGGAAACATAACACAAATTCATAAAGTATTATAAAGTATATGCATATAATAAGGATTTTAATCGGTTCTTAATACGTAGCCCTCCTGAACATATTTAAACTTTGAAAAATATCATAATGACTTCTTGGGAGGTTCAAAATCTTCCAGCCCAGCCACAAACTCTTATTAATAAAATCGTTTTTCGCCTGCTGCACTGCTATGCGGTAAACTAGCTAGTGTAAGCATATAGTCGGGCAACACCCTAAACATATCTTCTTCCAATATATTTTTCTGAGAGTGTAAACGCGTCCAAAACTCAACAACATTTTCATCGTCGTTCATTTTTATACTTTTAGTAACCATAAGCGTTCTTAATTCGGAGTTCAGAGTTTCTATGTTTGTTACATTATTATCAAAATAAGGAAATTCATTCAAAAGTGGAAGGATTGTCGGATATGTTTCAGTTTGTATTACTTTTGGATCCAAAAGTTCTAACAATTTTTACTTTTTGTCAGTTAAATCAAAACGAAGTTTTTTCAGTTAACAAAAAATAAATCAATACAACACATCTAAAATGAAATTTTGTGCGTTAGAAAAAATTTTAAAACGAAGTAGAAATAAGTTGCTACGTAGCAGATACATAAAAATAAATTAATGAAGTAGATCTGCTACATATGAAGTAAAAACTCATCTCTGAGGTCAATGTGTAGAGTTTGTAAGCATTTTAGGTCAATTACTCTGTTAGAACTGGGGATGTATTGTAGAGCTTGCAGAACTTGCAATACATCCCCTTGCTATGTCCGCCCGAACCACCGCCATGCTTTAGAGTAGCTCGTGTAAGCTTATGAAAGATTTCTTTATTTGCTTTTCGTCTTACATACATTCTTCTATCTGAACTTTTAAAGTTAAATTTGCTTTCGTCCGTAAACAACAGTTAACTTGCAATGCAAAAGTTTGTAGGTACCAGCGTTGTTCCTGGGAAAAAAAATTTTGGGGCCATTTTTGGGGGCTTTTTGACTTTTTTGGGGCCCCTTATTTTTCCGTATTTATAGTATCGCGCGTGGTCGAAATTCAACCATCTGAGCGACAAAATGTGATTTCAAATATGAATATTTTTGCACCTACAAATAAGTATGTGTCGACCGATTCAAATACTCTCTTATTATAGGACTTCTAAATAATATTGACTTTCAAATGGTATATTTTTGTATTGTAAGACGTTATGTATAAGTAGATACGTACATTAAAAAAGAAATACCTACAAGAAAATGAAATGAAAATAATCGAATAAAACATTAGGTTGTATTTCATATTTTTGCATTTGTAGTTAAATTATTTAATCAATTTTTATTTATAAAACGCAACATAACAATTTTGGGGCCATTTCGTGATGGCCCGGGGCAGGGGGCCAACATAAAAATCTTGGGGCCAAATGGCCCAATTGGGCACTTTAGCACAACGCTGGTAGGTACATAGTCTAACTTTTTTGCAAAAAGACATCGTTTGTTTAATGTACATATGTACTTCATTATTCTTAGTCGCTTTGAAAGAATCCTTTGTCTGCTCATATTATGGATTTTATTTTTGTAGTGTGAAATTATATCATGAATTGCTGTGAAATGGTTCCTTTGCGCAATTTTTGCTATTTCTCGTACTGATTTACCGTCTTGGATATGCCACAAATCCAATTTTCGAATTCCCTGTATTGCCATATCCACGCGGAGCAGAAAATTTACTTAAATGTAATGTTAAAAATTAAAATTTTAAACTTAAGGAAAATGGGACAGGATTTAAGAGAAGATACCAATGCAAATTGGTCGAAAAGTTTTGAATAAGAAATGAGAAGGAAAAAACAGAGTTCGGTAAAGCATTCCACATTCTTTATGTGGAAATTGAGTTAAGGGTTAACTGATGACCTTTCCTAGCTAAATTGCTTGAAGGGGAAATTAAAAACTCAACAGAACATTGTTATAATACCCTAGGCAAAACAACGAAAGACATGAACGGTGTTTTTGCGATGTAAAATATTCAGTTATAGTTTTATCGTCTATCATCTTTTTTTTTGTTCTGTGCAAAAGATTTCAACTTAGGAAATCTATCAAACCCTTATGGCTCGCGTACACCTAATCCGTCATCAGCCGAATTTTGCTCGGACGTTGTCGGCCGAACTCGGACATATAGAAAGGAAAGAGTGCGCTGCGCGTTCACCACTAAAAGCGGCATCGTCCTATAACGCAGTGGCGATTCCTGCTCATGATCTCAGGGTTAGCTACATTCTTCTAGAAGTTGAAGATAAGTTTTCAAGAATAATAATTAATTTTATTCAAATTTTCTGCAGTCCGCCCTGAGCTTACATCGATAAATGCAGCAAATGTTTCATGATTTTATTAAAGTAATAACAATAGATAATTGGGACTTTAAATGAATGTCAGACAAAGCTATAAACTCTGACTGTCGGATTCTATCAGAAATGTGATCGCCTAAAACGTCAGCAACAGTTTCGATTAAATCATTTTGGATAGCAATTCAAAAACTTTTAAAACTGAACTTAGCTTTTGTTTTCTCTGAATTGTGGTTAGAGTGTTCATATTGTCCACATCCGAGGAACTCCATGGATACCGGAAAAAAGCAAACAAGATCAACAAAATATCAAATATACCAAACACCAACTTATCTCATAGCCTAAAACCACAGATAATAATTTTATACAGATGTCTCACCCTTATGGCGAGAAATGATATATGAAACTGAAATCAACCAAAAAAAAGAGCTTTTTCAAAAAGCTTTAACTCGTCTTCTTTCCTATGAATGAAAACTAAGAAAAAGAAAAAACTGAAATCATTTTTGTATGTTCTTTTCCTCTCATAATCCTAATGCACAGATACACATAATACACCACGATCATTCTTCACAAACCAAAACTCGTTTTATTTTGGTTTTTTTGTGGTGTGGTTGGTGGTGATGCGTTGAAAACAAGTGCAGGAGAGTTGATCGCTTGTCGACGACGAGAAAAAAAAATATTTACAGTTGTCTTTGGAAATAGGAACAAAGCAAGGACAAGGTTGTCTTTATGGCTCGAGTTCGTATAATCGGATATGTAAATGCTAGCTGCGTGCATTCATGTGGATTTTTTTTTTATAAATTCATCTTTTTCTTCAATTTTCTAAAATCTCCACGAATACATTTTTCAGTTTTATATCTTTTTAAACGTAATGAAGTGTTGTTGACTGGTGTCAATTGGATGATGAGGTACCCATGTACAATGCACAATGTATGTACCTTATTGTACATAATGAGTCAACAATTAAAATAATATTTTTAACTTCCCATAGGAAGTTATTGTAATGGGTCCGATTTGTCAAATTGAAAATTTTGACATTTCTCGACGTTTCAAGGTCCCTAGAGTCGAAATAAAAGATTCTTAGAAAGATGCCTGTGCGTGCTGTGCGTGGCTGTGTACGTACGTCGTCCATAGCTCAAGAATTTTGAGAAAAATCAAGTTAACATTTTCCTTACAAAATATAAAAACATTATCTACTAAAACTTAGTAAAAATTTACTTTCGACTTCAAACTAATTTTATCTCACAGAAAATATTGTTTTCGATATTCAATAATTTTTTTATAAGAATCCAACAGTCCATTTTTTCATAAAAAAAATCTAGTACCTACGCAACATGGGTAAAAAATGATGGTCGGTTCTCGATATCTCGTGAACGGTAGAAGATATTGACTTCAAATTAATTTAATTCATCCAATTTGTATTTGTTTATATAAGAAATAAAAACTTTTAAGAAATGCTACTTAAATTGGTAAAAATTTATTTTCGACTCAAATATCTTTTCAAAACTTTGAGATATTGGCCTTAAACTACTTTTATCTTTTAAAACATATTGTTGTCAACATTCAGTAAAATTTTGAAAAATCGAATTGACAGTTTTTGTACAAAAATTAAAAACCTAAAAAAAATTAAACAAAAGTTGGTAAAAATTGTTTTTCGAAGTAAATATCTTATCAAAAATTTGAGATTATGGCTTTAAACTAATTTTATCTTATAAAATATATTGTTTTCAATATTCAGAAAAATTTTGAGAAAAATGGAATTGACAATTTTTTTACAAAATTTAAAAAAAACATAAAAAAAAATTAATAAAAGTTGATAAAAATTGATTTTCGACTCAAATATATTTGACCGTTAATTGGATTTTTTTCCAAAAATATAATTATTTTGTATCACGTTACAATATATAACAAAAATTTAATTCAAGTCTCTAGCGTCATTGGTTCATGAGATATTTAGGTTTAACCAAAATTTTCATATTTTTTTTAAACTGCTATGGTAAAAAAACCACCCACGCAATTTTCTCGAGAGCCCTTTCTGCATTTTTCTGCCTTATTATCTGTATAACAAAATTTATTTGAAGTCGATATCTCTTCTGGTTCTTGAGCTATGGACAACGAAAAAAACGACGCGAACGTACGGACGTACGGACATACGGACATACGGACGTACGAGCGTACGTACACACGCACGCACAGATATCTTTCTAAAAATCTTTTATTTCGACTCTAGGGACCTTGAAACGTCGAGAAATGTCAAAATTTTCAATTTGGCAAATCGGACCCATTACAATAACTTCCTATGGGAAGTTAAAAATAGAAAACACAGAAACCATAAGTCATGTGCACATTCACTTGTCCCTACTTGCCCACACAATTTTCATATATCAATACGCAAGCAACTTCTTCTATTCTCCTTACCGGACACCTAACAATCTAACATTCACAAAAAAATAAACAAAAATGATCAACTCTTTCTTCTTCTACGCACCAAACGCGCATAAAAAAACAAGATACAGACATAACCTACATCAACTCCCATATACTTCCTTGTAAAAAATAGGGTTGTTGTTGTTTACATTTGTTTCCAATGGACCGAACTTTGTTTTTGTATTCATTGGCAAACAAAATGACAAAAGAGAAGAGAAAAAAAAGGAAAAAGAAAATATGCAAGGCAAAAAGAGCTTTTTCAGCTTTATTTTTAAAAGCTCTTGTCTGTTAAGGCTTGTCTGTTAAGGGAAAAAAATGTTTCATTTTTTCCTGCAGGGATGAGACATCTGTATAAAATTATTATCTGTGCTAAAACCTTATTCTTAGCTGGTCATAGAATTATGCAATTCAATGACTTAGAAGTCAAATTGAATTTTTTATTGAATACAATTTGAAAATTAAACCTTATGCAATTTTTTTATTATTTTTTTTAATTGCAAAATAATTTAAATTGATGAAATACAGCTGCATAGTCATAATGTTCTCTTATTTAGTTTTTTTTTTTAGCTCTGGTAGTTTTCAATTTAAAGTCTTATAGGTAGTTTTAATTTTTTTTAGAATTAATAAAAATAACGAATTCTGAATGAAAAAATATACAGTTGATCAAAAAAGAATCCGGACAAATATCTTTTTGCTCCTTAAATCACGAAATAACATGGTTATACAACGAAAGAATTGCGAAAATTAGTTAAAAAAAACATTTTAAAGAAGGTAAATTTGTTCGTGGTATTGCAGAAATTGTTAAAAGAAGTAAGTCTACGGTAGGAGATATCATAAAAAAATACCAAACAACAAAATCCGTTGAAAATCTACAAAAATCTGGAAGACCTAAGAAGTTTACTGCAGGCGATGAAAGTTGGATAGTAAAACAAGTTCAAAAAATCCTCAAATGAGTGCACCAAAGCTGACGGTGGAGGTAAAGAAATACTTGAGAAAAGATGTTAACCCTAAAACCGTGAGAATAGTGCTTCGAAAAAGAAATTTTCATGGTAGAGTGGCAAGAAAAAAACCATTCATCAACTAGAAAAACCGAATGAAGAAAAAAGAGTTTGTAAGGCGCTATCAAAAGAAGGATTTGTCATTTTGGAATCGTGTTTTGTTCTCTGACGAGAGTTAATTTAATATGTTTCGATCAGATGGACAAACATATGTGTGAAGAAAGCCGAATGAAGAGCTCAAGGAAAAAACTTGAGACCTACTGTAAAACATGGAGGTGGCTCCATTTTGGTATGGGGATGTATGTCGACGGCTGGTCCAGGAAATCTTGTTATTGTGGATGGAATTATGGATCAATACAAATATATTCAAATTTTGAAGGAAAATTTACAACAAAGCGCAAGAAAATTAGGAATCAGAGAATAATATTACTTCTACCAAGACAACGACCCAAAACACAAGGCTTTAAATACTCGGTTATGGCTCTTGTATAACTGCAAACATTTGATTGAACCTCCCCCACAATCACCAGACCTAAATGTTATTGAACATTTATGGAGCTACTTAGACAATCAGCTTAAAAACTACAATTGTACCAAAAAGAAAGACTTGGAAAATGTATTAAGAATCGAATGGGAGAAAATTCCTACTTTTTTCTGTGAAAAACTAGTTCAATCAATGCCAAAAAGATTGGATGCGGTAAAAGAGAGTAAAGGATAACCAACAAAGTGCTAGCTTCCCATTTTTTTGCTTTTAATAATATTCCAGTTGTTTTTATTTTGTCCAACATTTATTGTCCGATTTCTTTTTTGACTATAAAATTGTTATTATTTTCTTAAAAAAATAATTCAAGAGAAAATTTAAAATGAATCATTTAATTTAGGTCATATATGAAAAGTTAATAGTAAATATAATCTTAAACTATACGAATTCATGTTTTCAAAACATTCGTTGGTCCTTTTTGATGGCTTATTGAAAAAGAATGCTTATGTCCGATTTCTTTTTTGATCCACTGTATGGACTTTATAAACATTTTGAAAAATCACACTTCAAACTGATTTTTTGCCTAAATATTTGTTTTTTTTTCGAAAGCTATGAATAAATTTAATTTTTATTTTTTGAAAATTTATTTTCCATTAAAAAAATGCTTGTTTTAATTTGAGATGTTCTAAGGAAATCAAATAAAATAATTTCTTACGACTCTACCATGTTTGAATTGGTATGGAATTATATTAATAGTAATAATTACAATAAAATATATGTACATACAAAACATATTGATCATAACACATTTCATATTTAACTAACAAAACAATAGACATTAAAATGCACTTTCTTAAGTCACTTTCCTTTCAGCCTAAAAGAAGGTTCCCAACAGAAACTAATCCCTATTAAAAATATTTAAATAATCCGCCTAAACTCCAACGCCTTTGCTATTTTCTTTTCCTCACACATCGGCATCAAAAATCAGCATAATCGCTAAAAGCCGCGCTAACCCACGAACATGCATTGCTCACTATATTCTTGTAGAGTAGGGTCAAGCAAGTTCGCTAGCAAACCCCATTTTCACATAAATACTAACCTCGCACAATTTTCTGCTTTCAAAAACGAATATGGTTGCCGTGTTCGACGATCATGTTCGATTCATCAGTGTTGTTTTTTCTTCCATAGTCCATACGAAGTATAAAGAGAGAAGACATCAAACTCTTGGTCGCGCCTGGTCTTCCTCTCTGTTGTGTGTCTTTATTGTGTACCTGCCTGCATACTTCGCCTGATGGTTATCGCTTTTTTTTGCGCTTACCCTTCTATTTATTTGTACAGGCTTTTATTTGAATGTGTGTATTTATCTGTATGTGTAGAATGTATGAAATTTGATAGCGCACTTTTGCGATGCCCAAAGCCAAATGTTCCAAGATAGATTGGGTATTGTATGAGAGTTGTATTGCATGAAATGAAAATTATTTGTGGAAGTCTTTTATTGCAAGTTATGTGAATTTTTTAACATAATGGTCGACTGTTGAGTTTGTTAGTAATACAATTACCAAATAATATTCATATTACAAAATAAGATTTATTCGAAAATTCTTTGTTTAGCGCCGGTAAACCTGCTGACTATGAGGAATCGCCCCTGCTATAACGCACGATAGTAACCGATCAACCGACATAATCTAAATATGTTTGGATTTTTCGTCAGTTGTCGGGTCAATACCATTGCTAAACAGCTATGGGCTGAAGTTTCTTCAGAGATAGAACTGACTGGCCGAAAACAAAAAGTTTTGTTGGGCTTACTATTACTCATTTTTATATTTAGCAACAAAAATGAAATAGGAAGTCCCAGCCAAGAAGATGATACGGAACCGCCACCGGTTTCAGGTATTTTTGAACCTCAGCCAGAGATATCACAGACTGCTTCCCCGCCTTTATCGCAGCCGGGAACCTTAACAGAATCGCGACCTGAAATACCCAAGTCAACAACATAAAAAAACTCTGTGAAAAATCCGTGCCTATAACTCAAAATCAACGTTATACTTCTCAAAGATTTGAAAGGTTTGAAAGGTTTATGAAAAGAAACAATTGTAACGTCGATCAAGAATATCTTTAGATTTGATGGGTTGGTATTTCAAATCTTCTGTTTTTTCTTTGCATAAATATTTTATTAAACCATACCTACATAGCGACGACGTCTTATACGTTGACGCATTAAATAACGGTATGAATTTCGAAAATATACATTTCTTTGAAATCTTCCATTAAAAAAATTATTATTTTTACATCCAAGCCTCACAAATTCAGACTCCAGACCGATATCGTCCGCGGTCGGAAGCAGTGTATGCAGTCGAACGTTCGAGACGGTCGTCCAAATTGTTCCGACCCGATATCGGCCGATAATTCGGTTTTAGTGTACGCGAGCCGTTAGCTTTCCTTGGGTTTGATAGATTTTTTCCTATTCGGTATAAATTTTCTTATTCCACCTGTTAAAGTTCCCTAAGTAGTCGTTGAGACTGCCAATGGCATTTCTCATATTTTTTGTTATGAAAAATTAACTATGTGTGTCTCGCACCGAGTGAATAGACGCGTGATCATGTTGTTAAGAAAAGTTTATGGGTCAAAAAATTTAACAATGTTTATACAAATTTTCTGTATAGTTTTTACGTAAGAACAAAAGACTTCGGTCAATTGTATCCGCTATTGCACGTCTTGGTCTCTAAGCAAATCGATTTGAGCTTTTTAAACACTACAAATGCCTGTAGATCTACCCATTGGTCTAACAATTTTAGATCAGTCATTTAATTTCACTGCATTTTCAGTGTTGATTTAAAGTGTCCAGCAACGATAGAATTGTCGTTGTACCTATTCAGTTGAAGCAAATAAAGCTTCTACTTTGTATATGAAACACTTTACGAGTGGGCGAAAACAATTATTTGGATAATCTTTTTCTTAACATCCTAAAGGAACAGATAGCATCAACATATAGCACAATCAACCACGATATTTGGAAAAAATGTGCAAATAATTTTCAAAAATGTTTGTGCATATTCAGTTGAAACGGAGTATAATGTTCTTCTAATGTATGTATGTATCTATTCTATCCTATGTACCATACATTTTTTTAATGCTCTTGACTCCCAAACCCCTTATAATAAATAAATTGGGTGGCGCAACAGTCAGTTGGGAACTAGAGCCTAGTGGCTTACAACTTTAATCATTCCTGTGTGCAAGTAATGTCAGGGATAGAAGGGGCTTACAGTTTCTATGCCGAATCCGAACGTCTTATTTGAGAAAGTACTTTTATTAGCATGAATTACTCATGGAAGAAGAACATTAGGTTTCACAGGCAGGGATTGAACTCAAAAATCTAGCAAACTCCTACCCTTGTTTTTTTTTTTTTTTTTTTTTTTTTTTTTTATTTTATCAAAATCTTAAGGCTAAGTTAAGGCTAGACAAAAATTCTTAAAAAAAACTAGCTTAAATTTCAAAAACTTAAACAAATATCTTACTGGCCCTATGCGGGTGCTCTAAGTTTTAACAATAATATGTGCAGCCACCTAAAAAAATAGTTTTTGTTTTTCTATTCCTTTCGCATACATTTATGCACCCACATTCTATTTACATATTAAAATACCTAAATAGCTACAGTCACCAGACAAATTTCTTCCCCATTTAATGAAATGGGGGCGAGCTTCAAAACCATCATTTCAGATTTTGCTCCCAAATTTCTTTTCTCTGAAAAAGAACACGAACTTCTAATAGAAGAGCAATAACACATGCACATAGTTTATCCCACCGTGGTGCACCGCGAGAATTGGACATGAACTTGGACACACCATGTTTATCTGTTAAAAAATAAAAACAAAAATTCTCTTTAAAAGCTGAGATCCCCTAGTGGAATTTTCGTGAACAAAAAAAATCTTTGTTGCATTTAATTAATTATACTAACAAATGCCTTTTATTTTTTAAAAACTTTACTAGAATATAATGACTTATTACTACTTTAAATATTGTCTCTTATTTATAAGATATTTTTTATTTCGAATAACGACTTTCTTCGATCCGTTAATAGCAGAAGTGAGAAATACCAATCTGGGTACCTATGTTTCTACATCCTTTATCTAAGTCCATAATAGAATTAGTGGGTTCTTTGGATTCTTATCTTGTTCTTACAAATCTTTCGATTTGTATTTGGCGATTATCATGTGCTTTCCTGCTGGCGTTGTTTATAGTTTCTTAGAATTGTATATTTTGTTTGTTCATTAACGTCGTTTGCTGTCTTGTATCTGTGTTTTTAATACCACTAAAGCAACTTTAATTGCCTCGATTATTAAATAATGAAAAAAAAAAACAAATTTAGAATACAATTAATGTATATTTTTGTTTTTGGCAGTACCCGTGGCATGATGGTTAGTGCGTTGGACTGTCATGCGAGAGGTCTTGGGTTCGATCCCTGCCTGTGCCACCTTAATTTAAAAAAAAAACGGGTACTGCCTCTTGCGAGGAATTGACAAATTCTCCAAGAGTAATGCTTGTCATGAAAAAGTGCTTTCTCAAATTAGCCGTTCGGATTCGGCATAAAACTGTAGGTCCCCTCCATCCCTGACAACAGTACTCGCACACAGGAATGGTTGAGAGTTGTAAGTCACTAGGCCCTGGTTCTCTACGGACTGTTGCGCCACCTAATTTATTTATTTATTTTATATTTTTGTTTTTAAAAATTCCCTGGTTCTCTACGGACTGTTGCGCCACCTAATTTATTTATTTTGTAATGGAAAATAAAATAATTTTTGTTTGTAATAGTCCATTGAATATAGCACAATTAGTATAACTAGGCCCTTATTACGAGAAGTGAATAAAACGTTCGACTTAAAGCAAACGTTTGAGAAATCCAATATAGGCCAAATTTAAGATGGGTGAATTTCGACTTTCAAATGGGTTAACATCTATTTTTCCAAAAAAGTTGGCTTTTGAAATGAATATTGAAATGGTATTTACGAAATGAGTGATTTCAAAAACGTTCGCTTTCAGTCGAATGTCCGATTCGCTTTACGTAATTAGGGCCTTAGTTGAATATTAGGCTGGTCAAAACAAAAGCAACTTTTAAAAAATACATACATTTTTTAAATCTTACTAAAATAATGCTAGAATTTGGTAGCAACACCCTTGGTTTTAAACACTTCACCACATCTTCGAGGCATGGATTCAATTAAATTGCTTATAATGCTGTTTGGGATACTTTCCCAAGCCGATTTAATTTCATCAAACATGTCGTTTTTATTTTGGCAATTAGTTCTTTTAATTCGTCGATGTACAATTTCCAATAGATTTTTTTTTGGGATGAGATCTGGGGACTGTGCTGGCCATTGTAACACGTCAATCTGGTTTTCTTGAAACCACGTTTTACCGCATTGGACATGTGCTTTGGGTCGTTGTCCTGGTGAAATATCCATTTCAGAGGGTACTGCTCCTCAGTGTGTGGCAGCATTATGTTTTGCAAATGTCACGGTACATAAAACGATCCATTGTACCATCTATTTGGTGAACCGGTCCTAGTCCATGCCCTGAAAAACATCCCCACACCATTACGTTACCTCCCCGTGTTTCACAGTAGCTTTGGTGTAACGTGGATTTAGTGCCTCTTTGGCTGATCTGCGAACACGACGGAAACCATCGGAACCCTTGAAATTGAATTTGGACTCATCCAAAAAGAGTACGTTCCTCCATTTTCTAACGGCCCAGTTGGTGTAGTCATGAGCAAATTTTAATTTCGCCAGCTTTGAAAGTTTTGAGACCACCATCAACAGCTCGTCACGGAATTGTTTTCGCGCTTACGTTCAGGTCGACTTCGGTTCGTATTTCGCTCGATATAATAGGGTCTTTTATAATAAATTTTATTATAGCAAAATCCTGTTGTTTTTCTTGGTCTGCCACCTCAATTTGTAAAATTTTATTAATCGGCAAATCACTGATTTAGGAATGGAATATTTTTCCTATATTTTAATTTGACTCATTCCACTTCTATATTCTTTAATAATCATTTCTTTTGTTTCGTTAGAGTATTTGTTTCCTGCCATTTTACAAAAGTAAGCTAAGAACATTGATTAAATTGCCCGTGAACTGTATAACACCTAATAAATAGATTCAACTGCACTCGTTTGCACAACACCTTTAGGGGCCGGTTATAGCTATCAGTAAAATTTTTGTTTTTAGTTTTTGAGCGTGTTACAGATTTATTTCTAACAAAAGATTGATGGAATAAGATGAATCCTATATTCAAGTATTTTTTTCAAAAAGAAACAATGCATTTAAAGTTTTATTTAATTTATAAATCCATTTTAATTTTTTTAATGATGAAATTTCATTTTACTGAACAGCTGACTGCCAAAAGCCAAAAAAAAATTCCATATCGTTTTACTGTTGGTGTTCCAATTTTTTACTGTTCCGATCACATCATTTAAAATTTTACTGATGAAAGCAACAGTAAAAAAAATTGTCTGAGGCGCGAACCCTCAAAGGGACATTTAATTTACTGATTGCTATAAACGCTAATCAGTAAAACATTTCAGATTCCTCCTGTTTCAAATTTTACTGATGGATTTTACTGATAGCTATAACCGGCCCCTTAATATGAGCAATGGATTTTGTAGTTAACGAACTAGCTTTCCTATATTAATAAGAAAAAGAGAGATAGCAATAAAAAGTTGCTTTTGTTTTGACCAACAAAAAATTGGGTCAATGTTATGTCATATTTAATGAACCGTTATGAAAACTATTTTCTCTTGTGGTCTATTTAGAAGTCAATACAAAATGTATTAAATTTAGAAAAAAATTAAAATGATTTGTTTAAGTTATTAATTTTTGGATGACAAAGATGGAGGTAATTTTAGTTGCTAATGTTTTGGCTAACACTTTTTATAAAAATTAAGCTTGCAAAAACCTAAATTGTTTTCGTTATTCCTTCTACTTTTGAAGTTTTGTCAAGTAGTACACTATAACCTCTTTGTTATTTTCTCGCATTTTTCAAGTTTTTGATAATTTTTTTCTTGACATAACAACATTTAAAAAAAAAAATTCCTAGGCGTTTATTAGCGTTAATTTATCTTTTCTTACAAAATGGCAATTGCACAATTTACATATGTAGATATGGTTTCGATACCTTACTGATGTCAATAATATGTTTGACAAAAAAAAACAAATATTTGAAAGAACGTGATTAACTCTAAAAAAAAAGAAATAAATACAAAATTAATTTTGATCCATATTCCGGGGGTGGATTTTTGTATTTGTCTGCTCTTTTTTCTTTTTTTTAGTTATGTTAATCTTATCTAACATTTTTCCAATTGAAAACCGGCCAGCTTCAAAAGTTGAAAAACTATCCCATAAAGTCATAGTGCGTCCACTACTATGTATTTTCGATCGAGTTTAAAATTTAAACACTGTTCAAATTAGTCTGTTCCAATTGTATTCAATTTTATAATTGGCAAATGGTGCAATAAAATCATTATTTTTTGTATTAATCCAAGTTCAGTTCTGTTCAAACCATCAAGAAGTGCGTTATTAATTTAGTGAAAAAATTGCATTTTCAAATATACATTAAAATATAACACATTAAAAAGAAAGAGATTTATTTGCAAGCAGTAAATAACATTATTTAAAGTGCAAGCAATAAAAACAGTTTTGGTGGAATGAACAAAATAAAAAAAAATATGGCTAAAGTTAATGATGACCTAGTAAGCGAAGCAATTTGTATCATCGTTTGGAATTATAACAAAGATAGTGCTACTACGAAGACTCTAGATTACCTGAACAAAAAAAGGGAGGTAATTAGAGGTCTTGTGTGAAGAATTTGATCAGAATGATTCAATTTCGAAAGAGAAATTCTCTGAAAACACGGGGCATCCTTACTTTCAAAAGGATTATTTTGAATTGATATCAAAGGCAACAGAACTTATGACTACCAATATACCGGAATTGCTGAGTGAACTCAACCACTTGATTTTTAGAACCCAGATGATCTCCAGAAGCAGTTTCAAGCTACAAGTTAAACTTCAGAAAAAACCAAGACTTTGAAGAAGAGGCCTGTAGTGGATACCCAAACCATTTATTTGGTATTGAAACAGGTTATGAACATGGTGCAATTCCCAAAATCAAGACGGGAATTTTTGCAAAGACTATTCGTTCAAATACAGAACAGCAGTTATCCGTATCAAGAGTGCAAATGGCAAGGTATCATTTGTAGATAAACATTTTAAGGATATCAAACGACAAGGTCATAGTGCAATCATCTCTTAATAAAAGTGAACAATTCCACCAAATTAAAGCAAGAATTGGGATGCGATTACATGCTTGTACCGTAAGTTGGACCAGGAATTGAGTGCAGAGGAAGTAGAAGAGTACATCAATTTACAAGAAGACGTTACAATTTGCAATTTGCGGATATTTCCACATCTCAAGAAAAGAGAAGTAAAACGAAACTTCTAAACGTGATGATGAAGCTTCCGAGAATCGAGCTACTAAAATTCGATAGTGAGTACTTGAAATGGTTAAAATTTCAGCACTTATCATTCAATACTACCAGCAAAAAAACTATAATTTTTGAGAGCGAATGTAACTGGAAAGGCCCAAGAATTGATAAAACATTTCAAACCAACAGACAGTAGCTAGAAAGTAGCTTGGGGCGACCTAATTGAACGCTTTAACAATAAAAGATTGCAGACCACCCAATTAAAAAAATTATTGACTAAGTTACCACAACAACAAGTCTGGTGAATCTTCTATTGCAAAAATTGGATAGAGATAGCAGGGAAAAATATGAGCTCGCGATAAAAGATCCGAGAAGCAGTCCCACCATTAAAGATTTATAAGAGGTGATAAGAGAAAGTTCCAGTTCATGGAAAGAAGTCAACAGTTGCCATTTTCGCCAAGATTGATTTAAGTAAACAAGAATCGTCATGTTTACCTAGGAACGCAGTGGTCAATGTGATTTCATCATACGGTATACGAATCCCGTTTAGAGCTCTTCTTGATTTTGGATCCCAGTTGAATTTTGTCACAACATCTTTCCTAAAGCAGTTAAGAATGAAGAAGCATCACAAGGATACTTCGATCAACAAGAGTGTAGGTCAGAGTTTGTGGCCTCAGTAACATTTGAATCAAGAACATCGACTTAGAAAGCAAAAATGGAACGAACCTAAAATCACGTATAAGTGACTACCAGTGCAGTGCGATGTTTCCTTGTGGAAAATTTCAAATCTTATCGAAATGGCAGATCCTTCATTCGGCAAGGCTGATCAAATCGACATTGGGACCGCAAACTTTTCTTTGACCTGTTTCTACCAGGAGAATACAGTATTTCAAACGATCTACCAATTTTATGAAAAACCGTGTTAGGATGGGTCGTTGCCCGAAGTGCTCCAGCTTCAACTTACAATGCTCATTGTCGTATCGACATCGACATCGTTAGCCTAACTCGTTCGCTGCTTCTGGGAAACAGAAAATCGTCAAACTTCCATTAGCACTCAGAGCGAGGAAGAACATTATTGTGAAGAAACAGTTCAAGCAGATCTTTTTTCAATAGTAATAAAAATTTAGGATGCACAGTAACGTTTTTTTTAGCAGACATAACAAAAGTGTATTACCCAATTTTATTACGAGAGGAAGATCTAGCCTTTCAACTTATGTTTTGGAGATCAAGAATTGACAAGCCATTGCAGGTATATAAACTAAACACCGTCATTTATGTAACAGCATTCTCTTCTTACCTTGGAACAAAATGCCTTGTTAAACTAGCAGAAGACAATCAAGAAACATATTACAGGAGTTCATAAGTCGTTAAAAACAATGTGTATGTGGATGATCGCTTAGCTGGTTCAGAAACCATTATGCTCACGATTTGCTAAATGAGATAGTTGGTCTTTATCGAAGCAGGTAATTATAAATAAATATATTTTTTCCAATCATCCTATGATTTTAGAAGGAATCCCTAAATAAATAAAAATAAATTAGGTGGCGCAACAGTCCATGAAGAACCAGGGCCTAGTGACTTAAAACTTCCAACCATTCCTGTGTGCGATTAATGTTGTCAGAGATGGAAGGGACCTACAGTTTATATGCCGAATCCGAACGGCTAATTTGAGAAAGCACTTTTCATGACAAGAATTACTCTTGGAGGATTTGTCAATTCCTCGCAAGAGGCAGTACCCGTGAAAAAAGTTAGGTGGCACAGACAGGGATTGAACCCAAGAGCCCTTGCATGACAGTCCAACGCACTAACCATCACGCTACGGGTACTAGCAGAAGGAATCCCTAAAGAAGATAAAAAGAAACTAGTAACTTTTCATCAATCTAGTCAAAAAATTAGGAATAATATGAAATCCTTCAGAAGATGTCTTTAAATTCAGCTTTAATGACGAAAGGTCAGATAACAAAACGAAGAGTTTTGTCCGTAATTGCAAGACTTTTCTATCGTCTTGGATTACTTAGGCTTATAATTGTTATTGGCAAATTATTTTTATAAGAGTTGTGGAAATCAAAACTGTCTTGGGATGAAAATCTTCCAATTGCTTAAAAGACAATAAACGAAATTATAGAATTCTCCCGCATGAACAAGATAAGTATACCACGATACGTTCTTCTTCCTACTGCCAAAACAATAAAACTATTCCTTCTCTGATAGTGGCTTAAGTGCCAAATTTAAATCTAGCTGACTTGGTATCGAGAGGATCAAACTTGAAAGGACTATTTAAATCATCAATATGGTTCAAAGTTTCTTAGAAATGGGGAAACCAATCAATTCAAGAAAATACGTATTTTCTGAAGTGATTCCAGAAAGACGAAATAAAAAATCTGTATTGTCGGCAGCAAATCAAAATGATATAAACCTGATCGAAAACATCAATTATAGAAGTTCATTCCTCATATTCAGAAAAACATTTTCATTCTGTTTTAGATTTAATTAAAATAGCAGAAAACCAAATGAAGTGTTATAAATACAGGAGAGCTAAATGTTGAGGAATAAAGAGAAGGAACTTGGTGAATTCTTGTTTAAACGTAAAGAGTGTCTTTCCCAGAGGAATACAGTGCTTGAGAAGGAAGAAAGCTTTTAAATAGAAATTCATCTATAGCATCTCTTACTCCATATTTTGACAAAAGAACAACATACGAGTGTAAGTAGGTTGACAAATGTCAAGATCTCTTCATATATTAAGTATCAAATTCAAATTCCTACAGTTAATATCGTAACTAAATTAATTTTAACGCATCGCCATTTTAAACACATGCACGCATCACATAGAGCGTTAATAGCCATCACCCGACAACAGTATTGGATATTGACAAGTTATTAACAGATTCATCATTTGCTTTAGAAAAAAGCCGAAATTCATTAATCTGCTGATGGGAAATAATCGACAGAGTACAAACAGCCATCCAAGAAGGAATGATGGAAATCCTCTTACGGCAACAGCAGAGCCAGATGTAACAACCTGCTAAATGAGCAGTTCGAATAAATTCCGGCAAATCCAGCATATTCAACAACACTTCTGGAAAAGGTGTTCAGATGCGTACTTGCACCTCCTGCAGCAAAAGACTGAATCGAATAATCTCAAGCTGATACTTGGATCTTGTTAAAGAAGAAAATATTCTTCCGATGCGCTGGAAGCGTACTCTCCCAAAAAGGAGAATACGATAACTAATTTTTTTCAATTTAACTTATTTTTTTCTAAAACTGTCCTATCTCCTAAACGGGGGGAGATAGACCCCCTCCCATAGTAAAAAACGCTCGCTTCTGACCTCTCTACAAAATATCGTTATCAATAATTTTTATCGACGCCTCTTGCCACCCAAACAGTTGAATGACCAGCTGAAGCCAAGATTTTCACCAAAGGGTTGTTAACAATAAAAATTATTTCATTTTGTAGGTCTATTTATATAAAATATTTTGACAGAGATTACGTTAGTTTTTAAAATTTTATTTAAGGCGAATTCAATGTCTTAAAATAATGGCGATTGATATCATTTGCGGGCCATATTTGAATTACAATATAAAAAATGACCAGATATGATACTTAGAATTGATATTATTTACATATGTATAGAGATAAATTGTTTATAATAGCTGATTTATGATGATTTTTGCTTCAACAGACTTCAATCTTGTAACAGTTGGATTTTTTCAATTCAATCCAAAATGTTTGGCCATCTTATTTGCGCTGATAAAAGAACAGCCATTAATTTGTCTGGAAATGGTATTCTGGAATTCAAGAAACCTCGTGTTCTTCAACTGCCCAACATTCTCATCAAAGGTAAAATTAACTATTTGAGCAAATTAACCTCATCGTTTATTTCTAGCTCGAAAGCGAGTAGCTGGAACATAAAATCAGACACAACATCAAGACAATAAATTCACCAATGCAAGGAAATCACATGGTCCCATCCGAGTTTGAGGAACCGAAGTCTAAGATCAAAGATGCAATTAACAAAATCTAAGAAAGTGCTGCCTCCACTGAAATTAATTCACATAGTTGCCATCCACTATGGAAGCAGTCTTTTGTTATTGGCAATCATGGTTGGGATAATCATCACTCTTTTTATGCGAACAAGCCGGCCAACCCCTAAGCCAAGAACTTTCGAGGTCAACGTTTAAGATTAAGTATAAATGCAATAATTCAAGTTTAGAAAGTTAATACACTCAAAAGATGGAATATGTTCAAATTTCAATCAAATCTTATGTTTTCAACCATGCGCCCAGTTGTAAGGGTAAATGGAGCAATAACATAATTGTTTTTTTGTATTAATCCAAGCGTGTTTCCAGTTGAAAATTTGTTCGCTCACGATTCTCGTGTTCCACTTTTGATATTTGCATTAATCTTTTCTCACGCTTGGAATTATTGCAAAGTTGCATTTTGTCATTTAATCGTTATTATTTCTTTTAAAATAATAAAGTCGACGCTTAAGCCAATGAATTTTGTTCAAATTATTTACTAACAAGCAACAATGTGTACAAAATAATAATTATCTAGTTGTTGAACAACCTTGTAATACAATAAGCTCAACTCTACTGAATTTTCAGGACAATTTTCCTCCTATTCAGCTTGGAACTGTAATTTAAAAACATCTAAATCCCCTGGTCTTGTTGGCATTAACATTTTCAACGGTTACGTTATTAAAAAATAGAAAAATTCAAAACTTATACCTTATAAAAACAGGGGAGTCATTCCGTAATTTCCAAAACGATAATCGTCAAAACGATTATCATTAGCGATATTGTCAATAATTTGCTTCACGTTACTTTATCACTATCGTCTCGTCAATCGTTTTCAGTACCTATAAGATTGTTCAGTATATTTCAAATACTCTTATACTATGACTGAAATGTCAAAATTAACTCAACGAAAAATAATCCTTGTTCGATAACTTGAAAATGTTATTAAACTTGGTTTTACTCTATGGGAAATTTTGAAATTTTCTTTTGAAAAATATCTTGTTAATAAACATTCTAACTGTTTTGTGATGTTAATATAATTGTTAATGTAACTTTTTGTGCTTTTATTTGTTGCTGCCTACGATGAAACTATATTTTCAAAAATCTGATATTGTGCATTAATAAATATAATTATAATTTTGAGTATCCATAGGCTGCAAATGTTAATAAAATGTATGGATGAGCATTCTTCCTTGGCCAATAAGATTAAACATAATTCTGTCCAAGGGATCCAAGATAAGACTCCATTTCATCCTCAGGGGACAATACTTGGCTTCCAAAATACATATTTGTTGTTCCCGAAACTATTTTGGATTAGTGCTCTGTGCAAGAGCGATACAAAAACCGTTGCATGTCAAACATAGAAAGAAGAAAGATTTCTTATTTATATATTTATGTTTTGTATATACAAAAAATACATATGGGTTAGAAAAGATAGAGGGTCTGATTCATCTATTAATTTTCTTTGTTACCGTACTAATTATATTTTTTTGATTTTTTATTTTCGTTTTGTAAGAAAAACTTAAAATTTTTACTTCAATTAGCTTAATTATCAATAGAAATTAATATCAGACGATATGTAATTAGCTATCGAGCAAACGCTATCGTTTTGACGATATCACTTTGACGATTATCGTCTTACGTGAAGTGAGACTATCGTCGAAACGATATCGTCTGACGATAATCGTTTTACGGAGTGACCCTCCTGGTAAAACTTCATCTACAAGGTCCAGCTACAGGCTAATCAACTTGATAAGCACAATAAGCAAATGTTTAGAGAAAAATTATTAAACATATTCTTCTCGAACGTACATTTTAACAATATATTACCAGTAGAACAATTTGGATTTAGAAGCCACCACAGTACAGTTCATCTGGTACATAGAATTGCTAGAGATATTAAAAATATTTTCGCAATAGGGAAGAGTACAGATTTAGTGTTACTAGATATAGAGAAGGTTTGAAAAAAAGTGGCAAAAAGGTCTGATCCACAAATTAAAAATATTGAATTTTGGTGTTCCCCAAGGCTTAGTTTCAGGCTCATTCCTATATAATGTTTGTATATATGTACATATGTATATATGTATATACCAATTTGCAGAGTGAGTTATTTAATGCTATGAAGTATCTCATTAAATGTAGAATTAAATTAAATGCTGGAAAAACAAGCAGTCTTTTTCACTAGAAAAAGAAAACTTGTTTTCTACCCAGCAGAAGATTAATCATTAATAGAACTCAAGTGGAACAAACAGTAAACAAAATCATTGTCAGAATAAAAGTGCTTTCTCCCTTTATTAATAGGAATTCAAAACTTATATTAGTAATGAAAATAAGGTTATTATAATTTAAATAATAATATAAAATAATAATGTTTGGGGAAAGTGTTAAAACACATATACTTAAATTACAGCGAATGCAAAATAAAATTTTGAAAATGATGTTTAATTTGCCTTGGCATTTTTTAACGGAACAGCTGCATAGAATAGCAAATATCTAAAGAATTCCTTCTAGAATAATTGATCTATCTAATTGATACAACGTATGTTGTAGATCATCTGAAAACTACCTCAAAATAATATTTAAAAATGTTTTATTAAGCTATGAGACAGGTCAAAGTATGTTCTGCAAGGAAAAAGGAGTAACGATTGGTATCGGCAACACCCCCTATGACATACATGACGAAATGCGTTTTTTTAAATTTCAAATCCAATGAGACCGAAATCAGTACGATCCGACTTTTCTACGCAAAGTTATAGTCCTTTTAATGTAAAATTGTCTATATTTTTAGTGATTTGGAAACATTTTGAAAGAAAAACATTTTAATATTTTGATCCGTTAATGGTACGTGGAGTAAATGCCTGGGTAAATATTCTTTAGCTTTAAAAATACGGATCGTGCAGATTGTAGCCTAAAGTTGATGTTGTCATTAACTACAGAATTAATTGGTTCGAGTATTTTTAGTCCCTGATTTAAGTTGAAACAGTAGTGAGCTTTTTTAATACTTCATTTGGATCTGGTCCATTGGCTTTTTCCAAATTTTGTTGATATTCTTTAAAATGCAGAACACTTGCCCAATCGGTATCCCTTAAAAAATGAGTTTTAAATAAAAGTATGTACATTATACAGTTTCTCAAAACTACCTGATTTTTGCAAGTTTTCGAAAATTTGGTCTTTTGAGTTTCTGCATCTCCACTCTAGAGGCGGTAACGGCAATTGTGGCTCTTTCTCCTTTAAACTAGCAATGCGGGATGAACTTTTAAGAAACATTTTCTTCATGTTCGAAAAGAAGTCATCAACATACATACTTCGTATGTTTTCACAGACTTTTAACATCCTGACCAACGCAAGTTACATGTATCATTATTGCATACAAAGTCTGCAGTGCCTTGTTATTTTTTGCAGCATCTGTTACAAATAAAAGAACTTTCTGCCTTTAAAGTTCTCCTCACCAAAGCAACCGCATTGAATCATCGAAGAATCGAGCAATGGTAGTTGAATTCACTTTTTCTAGAACTTCTGACGTTAAGAGGTATCCTCGACAACCATCTCGTAATGGTCCCACAATTACATTTGTAACACAGCGTCCAGCTTTGCCTGAATATATACAAAAATACGTTAATGTAAAAATAGGTAAAGTTAGGAAAATTTGTTAAATGGGCATATACTGAGTATATATCAAAAATATTGATATTATCAAGGAGAAACGTTTGTGATCTTTCATTTGGTACCAATATCGTTTTTCTGTAGTTTATTAGTCGAATGTTTTAAGCTTATATATATGGCAAAACACAAAGATTTTCTTGATTTTTACTACTCCAACTTCAAGCTCAAATATCTCGAAATCTCCCAAAATCGATTATGAAAATATTAATAAAGTATATTAAGCTTCATTTGGCACTAATTTCATGAGTGTACGCACTGCGCCCACACATGTATGGAAAGTGGCCATTCTCCTTTATTTTATTTCATAAGAAATGTAATATTAATAATATTTGGTTTTTCTAACAATAAATAAAAACCTGCTCCTTAATTCATTTAATCCAATTATATTGACCGAAAACAACTTAATATTCAATTGATTGCATACTTTTCAGAGTTCTTAAATGACAATTTAATTTAAAACAAATATCATTAGCAATGGGAAGTTATCAGTGTGGATTGCATTCCAGCCTCTTTTAATTAAAAGCTCATATTTCCTGGAAAAACTCTTGTGAACTTACAGATTTCTGAAATAGTTTTAGATTATCAAATTGTCTAATTTCTTCAGAAGTGTTTGAGGAAGACAACTTCATCAGTTTAATTTTTTTAGTCAAAAAAGACATCAGAATTGTTATTATCTGTAAGAATTTAAATTATTAATACCTTTTAAATATTAGACCGCTTTCAATATCATCCGTTGCTTAAGATGTTCAATACATTTTTTTCTTATATAGCGCGGTATACGAACTCTATCGTAATTAGTAATTTTTTAGAGAACTTTTATTTTTTCAAAAATTACTTTTAATTCCTTGACTTACATTTTTCTACAATATTCTTGAACTTCTACAAAAATCTTTGATAGCCATTCTAGTGTAAGTTGATCAAGTATAATTGCTCAAGTATATGAAATTGACGAACATACGAGCATTTTGTACTTGAATTGACTAAACACTTTTATTTCTTTGGATTTACAATTTAATAGCATAACCACCAAATGTTGCTGAGGCTAAAGTATATGTTAAATTTATTTTGTAGTAAACGAAATACAGTGAATTTTACTTTTTCAATAATATGTAACATATAAAAGAATAGTGTAATAGCTGCAGTGTTGCAGAAGAGTTAAATTATAATTTGGGATGGCTTACAAATATTCACTAAAGGCATTGCATATAACTATGTAGGATGTAAACGGCAATGATAAACATGCGCGTACGATTGCAAAATAATCCATCAGCACAAATATTTTCCGAACAATTATTACATATTGGCAACTGTAAAATAGAACTGCAACCAAATAAGCAATGCATTAAACTGCCACACAATTTCTGCACTGTAATTCAGGAAAATAAATGAATTGATTCAGAGTATTTTTCCGGATATACAGAGTAATTACCTGAATCATGACTGGCTCAGTCATCGGGCTATTTTGGCAGCCAAAAATGTTGATGTTGACGAAATTAACTTTCAGTTGTTTCCAGGCGATCTAATGTCTTTTAAATCAATTAATGAAAATGATGGTGTACATTTTCCAATTGCATTTTTGAATTCACTATACCTATATATCTGGAATACCACCACATAATATTCCATTAAGGATTGGTTCACCTGTTGTTCTCCTGCGTAATTTAAATCCACCTCAATTATGTAACGATACACGTTTGGTCATCAAAGAGATTACCGGAAATTTTCTTGAAACAACAATTTTAACTGGAAAGTGGTTCTGTTGCCACGTATTCCATTGATATCGTACGAGAATTTTAATCAATTCTGTTCAAAGTCCTTCCCCTTAAAATCCCAAACCTGTACATTTTTATACCAGCTTTAATATTTCTGTCTTCATTTGTACATAATGAATTCATTGTAATAGGGGCAACAGTAGTAAAAAATATGTCATGAAGGTCGCCATGTTTATTTACAAATGGCATCTATGTAAAAAAGAATAGTGGTGCCCATGTCTGATGTTCTCCCTCTGTTCCCCTTAAATAGTTAACAGCAATGTAATACGACAAAAACGCTAGCCACGGCAACGCTTGGCCGGGTCAGCTAGTTGTTATAAAATAAAATTTTATTGATTCTATGTTCTCTATGAATGTCGTTCTGAATTTCTTGAAAAGGTTCTTCTAGATTATATCTTTAAAATAATATGAATTACGAAGTTTTTGAAGACCCATTTTCATTATTTTGCTCTATTTTAAAGTTTGAAATCTTTGTTATACTCTTTAAGTTGCTAGTTTTACATGGGAATAAGAAATCTATGTAATTACCTGGGAGATTTTATGAAAATTGGAAAAATAAAGGATACGTTATTTTATCCCTGCCGACATTTTCTTGAACAATTATGTATTTTTTGTGTGCAAACTTTTCCAAAGAAGACGTTTAATGAAAAGTTTAAATGTTTCTTATGTTTGTTTTATAACAGGCGGAAATCAAAGAGATCTTGCTCGGGCAAAAAACATGAAAAAGAGGGAGGAATTGACTAGAGGCAAGCGCACAGATAACTTGACAGTTGAACAACGAAAACAGAGGTAATGATTTTGGTCAATAATGAACTCGTCATGCTTTTTACTTAAATAAACGTAACTGAATTTGAATACATTGCATCTATTATAATAGTTTATAATATTATGTTTTCCTATATTTATCGATTTGTTATTGTTATGAGTATCGTGATATTTAATATCAGCTATTTATTTCTTTTTCTAAATTTTTGTATGCTGCTGGTTCGAAACGAGAATGATACATTTGAAAAGTGCGTCCAGTTTCTCGTTTTACGGTATGTTGAAAGTGTTTTATTTGGAGAAGTCTCCAGTCTTTATTTTTGGACATTTAAACCCAACAGAACTATGATCTAAAAATTAAATACATTCTACTGAATTGTTAAAGATGTTGCTCCACAGATCGCCTAACACGCGAATATAATTGTATAATTTAGGGTGAATAAGAACTTTCGATTTTTTGTGCAGACATTTCTGTTCAGTATGGTTTGGGAATTTATCTTTTATAGTTATAGTGAGCAAGCAATTCTTGCTGATCGAAGACAATCCTCAAGCCATTAACAAATAATATATAGGTACATAGATATCTGCTAAAATTGAACGTTTTGTCTTTTTTTTCTTTCGAAATGAGGAGGGAGCTACCTTTACGGTAAATGGTGAGCTCTATCGAGCCATGCTGAATGATTTTTTATTTCTAAAAATTGATAAGCTAAAATTAGATGTGAATGTTACTTACTTAAGGTGGTGCTAAAATACCTCTTATTCATTCCAACAATATTGTCAAATAAAAAACGAAAAAAGCTTGTCCCTATTCATGTGACACGAAGTGTATGTATATGCCGTTATGAAAAAACTAGCTTATGCATGACCGAGTTCTTGAATATTTTTGTGTTAATATTGAATTTAATTCAACAAATATGTACATAGTAAAGTTATGGCATGACTGGTTTACAATTTTCATACTGAGCTCTTCTACTATTTTTAACAACATTTAAGGCTCAAAACACATTCTCCTTTACTTTTAGGGATGCGGACCTGATTCGAGAAAAACAACGAAAGAAGGAAGAAGAAGAAGCTGCTCGGAGAGTACCAGCTTCTAAGTAGTGTAAAAAATAAAACACTAATGTATCACAGACCTGATTAAAATGTATATAAAACAAATCAATGTTTGTGTTAATTATTAGAAATATAAAATAGAACATTACAAAATATTAAATGAATATCTACGAACGAAATATCAAAAAAAAAAATTATTTAAAAACGTTAACTAATTAAAGATTTAAAGTAACCAAAATATTTCACACAGTCGTTTATATTTTAGTTCCATACTTTTTCATATTTTTAATGAATTATTTAAATAACTTAGTCGTCAACTATTTATTCCTAAGCAGCAGCATTAGCCGTGTTTTGATGCAATTAAATATTTTTTCAGAATAATTTAAAACAAAACTGTAAACAAATTAGCGAAATATAGAGCGAAATTAATTTTAATTTAAATCAAATGGACAAATTTTAAAGAGGATATGTTGATAAAATATCAGGACTAATTATATTAAATTTGTTTTCATATGTGTAAAATTGAATCTGAATAAAATAGGAACGTAAGGTAAGGGGTTAGTTGGTAGATTTTCGTCTAACAACGTGGAGATCTTCGCGTGCAACAGATGACGCTTTATTTGTTGACACTAACTTTTTGAAAAATAGGAAACGAATACAAGAGCTCATGCCTATTTGAGCAAAATTGAACAACTAAGTCGAGAGTTAATGCCAGCAAGCATTATAAACCATAAACTAAAAGAAATACAGTAATTCATTCGAGGAAGTCATATCTAAATATAGCCAACATCATGAAGTGGCAAACAATAGACAATCGTCTACATGATAAAGGTCACGTAGTCCCATTCAAACATTAAACCTAATATGATAAGCTGGTATATAAAAGTAAATACCAAATACAGATATTGAGAACAAATTATGCAAGTAATGTAAATAAAAAAGTACTAAAAACACGAAGCCACATCATAAATACTGAATGCAAACTCAGCACGGCAGATGATTTTAAGGATCAATTTCGCTACCATCACGTCGGTCATCTACATCACAATTCGGTATTCGGCAATGTATCGCACTGAGCAAATATCCGTTGATGTCACAGGCAACAAGGTCCGAAGGAAACATCCTCATTTGTGTAAATAATTAGAAAATTAAAAAGTATAATTTTATAAGTAGAAGTTTAAATGTAAATAGTAAAATTAAGTTTATCGTAAGTTATTAAATTTAAATAAAAAATATTATTTTAAAACACTTGCGTTGTACATTTCTGTACATATCCTTATAAAAACGAAACAATATTACTGTTTAAATTTAAAATCATGTAATTAAAAAAAGATTACAACGACGCGAAGAAAACTCAACGATCAATTTTATGCTAAGCAACGTTGAAAACATACATCGTACTACAAATGATACGGAATCGCCACAAAATTTTGTAGGACAAAAAAAATTGTATTACTCTTGCCGTGATGCTTAGTGCGTAGGACTGTCTTACCAAAGGTCATGGGTTCAATCCATGCCTATGCCACGTGAACGAACGTTTTTTTCAAAGTTACTGCCTCTTGTGAAGAATTGGCAAATATTATATATTCTTGTCCTGACAAACGCCATCTCTAATAAGGAGTTCAGATTCGACATACAAAATTGTGGATCTCCCCAATCCCTGAAATTACTCGCACCAAGAAATGGTTGTAAGTCACTAAGACCTGCTTTTTATTTAAAAAAACACCTGCTGTCAAATTTTGTGGGTATATTTCACTATTTCTGGAGCAGTACATTTGTTTCAAATGCGACCGTAAGTAAAAACGAGCCATGTGGTAATATAATAAAGTTGTTGTTTTTGTAGTATTACAACCTTACAAACGTTCATATGGAATCTTGTAGCATAATGAAGATTGTGTTATTGTCAATCAATCCAAATGTTCATATAGACTTGAATGAACCAAGAGACTAAGCACCACAAATAAGAGAATCTGATGATTGGTTGGGGCACATGAATAAAGTTCTTTTATTTCAAAACACTTCTTAAAACAAAACAATGAAAGATTGATTACTTTGCCATCAATAATAAAAGTTCACCTCTTAATTAACACCTTTCATTCACCTCCTCAGAGGATTCAGCCTTCGCCCTATTTATCCTACCTAAAGCCCATTCTATTTTGGTCAACACTTTCAAATATTCGGATGATTTCAGATTTTTCGGAGGTTTTCGAAGGATCGATTGTTTTAATACCAAAATCGTGTGTAAGATTTGTACATCACTTTGATATGAAAATTGCTACAGGGGCGTTCTTACGTTTTGTACGAAAAAGGGCACCAGCAATTGTTTTTCTGAAAACAAAAAAATAAAATAATAAAAAACAAATATTTCAAGCCTTTAGGAAGAAACAACAACGAATCCACGAAATAAAATATTATTATTCAACATTTTATTTGAAGTAATTTATTTTAATATGCCTGAGAAACATTACAAACGTAGCATTAAAACTCAGGATCTTTTCACATATATTTAACATAGAACTGAAAAAAATAAAGTATGTACATATATTTATTAATGTAAAGCTGTTCACCAACTTTCTATGATACCATCACTTTTAACCTGAAGGCAATTGTGTTTCCTCCTCAATTGATTACATGGATTTCTTCTTATCTTTAAAATAAGATTTATCAAGGTAAATTCAGAAGTTCTTTCGCCAACCCTTTCATTGCCAAATCAGTAGTTCCGCAAGGTAGTCATTTAGGACCTACATCTTAGTCTACACTAAAGAGGAAAGATTTGTATTTTTGTATGTTACGAATAAACTCAAAAAGTACTGGACCGATTTTAATAATTCTTTATTCATTAGAAAGCTACATTATCACTGAGTACAATAGGCTATATTTAGTACTAGATTACTATAGAAATTCCTATTAAAACCAACCGAAGGTGTAAAAAAATAAGCCGTAAAATGTCTCATCGCATACGCTGCGAAGAGTATAATTGATAGGACAAAAAAATGTTTGCTAATTTAGTGATTCATGGTCGTTTTAATTAGCATGCTTATAACTCAAATATCTGTACCTATTTATGTCTACCCGTGCGAAGTCGAGACGGGCCGCTAGTCTTATAATAAAATAAATAAATTAGGCGACGCAACAGTCGGTTGGGAACTAACTCGTAGTGACTTACATTTGAGTTGTATTCGAACGGATTCGAACGGCTAATTTGAGAAAGCACTTTTCATGACAAGAATTACTCTTGGAGGATTTATAAATTCCTCGCAAGAGGCAGTATCCGTGAAAAAAACTTTAGATCTTAACCTTAACTATCTATTATGTACGTACCTCTTTCAATCTATGCTGATGATACGACAATCTTCAAAAGCATAACTTCCTTAAGTTTTTTTGTTGCAGAAAGAATGGGCTAAACCTTGATCCAATTGTAAGCTCAATGACATTCTCTAAAAAACGTACTATTAGTTTAATTGATAGTTTCAGAGTTTTTAAGATCTTGGAGTTCATTTTTAATCTAATTTTTATTTCACGGAGCATATTAATTCGATTGATAGGGACAAATCCTCTATGTAAGGATATATCCCTATTAATATCGAATAAAGCTTCTTCAAATACAACCTCTATTGCATAGGAAGGTTATTTATAACGTCACCTGTCTATAACTAAGTTGTTAAACCAATTTTTTTCGTTTGAAAGTCTGACATTTACGGAAATGGATCGCTAAACTTTCACACAACGCATACAAATTAAAACCTACAAAAATGGTGATTCTGCCACAGCCACATATCGTGCTTTAAGAGATCATGGTTTACATAATCGTCTACCTACGCAAGCAATTGGCAAAATTGTGATGAAAAATTTGAAGAGACTGGATTGGTTACAGATATTGTAAGGCTAGCATCATCGTTTCGCTCGTACCACTGAAAATATCGCTGATATAAGTGAAAGTGTTGCCGATGACCCGAATACGTCGATTCGTCGTCTTTCTCAGGAACTAGAACTGTCAACAACTGTGAAAGTTTACACAACAACTGAAGCCAGCTGACCATTCACAACGTCGTAGATACATACGTTGAAAGGGTGCTTGAACAACAGGCGGTGGACGGAGATTTTTCAAACAAATTTTTCTTCAACGACGAAGCACATTTTTCCCTTGGTGGGTATGTTAATAAACAAAATTGTCGTGTTTGTAAGTATTTGAAGGGAGACCATTGCCTCCACAAAAAGCCACTATTTGATGCGCTCTTTGGTCCGGAGGTGTGATTGGACCTTATTTCTTGGAAAACAACCATGGAACGACTGTCACTGTCATATGATTAGATTAGGTTCTTCCTTTATTCATTAGATAAATTACAATTTTTTTTCTATTGGAAATACGGACATGACAATGCTGCCGTCTGCCGGAAACGACATTTCAGTAAAATAAATAAAATTATATAAAGAGAAGATGTATGTATGTATCAAAAAGATTTACAAAAAATTTGAAATAATAAATTACAAAAATAAATACTATGCAAAATATTAGACAAAAGTTTATATTAACATTATGAGGAATAAATTTGTATAAAATTTTAAATTTTAAGTATTAAATATTAAATTTTTAATTTTAAAATTTTAATAAAACATTTATTGAAACATAAAAATTTGAAAGCAATAATTTGCAGCCCTTGAGTTGAATAGAGACTTGTTGTAAGAACTAATTTATCAGAAAACTATTGCGATAAGTCAGAGCATGATTGCAATATTTATACAAGGTGAGCCAACCACGAGCGCCATTTAATATTTCGTAATGACTATTTACGGACAGAAAACTTTCTTGGAAATGTAATCTTCGGATTTCTTGTAGAATTGGGCATACAGCAATGAAGTGGTAAATATTTTCAGACTCTCTCCTATTACATATATCACAAGTTTGCTGAAGATCGACTGTATGTGGCATGAAATTCAAATTTAATAATTCAACTCTGGCTCTGAATATGGTGCTTATAACTTTTATCAATGGTTAACATTTGGTGGTTAAGGTTGCAGTCAATAAATCTGGAAGGTAATGAGGACGCTCTAGTTAAAAACTGGTTGTATATTTTGTCATCTTCTTTAGCTATGACCCTTGCGAACATATTTTGCCATTCGCTAACGTTATTTTCCGATAAAGGTAAGTCGATATCATGAGATAACGCCAGCTGTTGCCAATTTCTGAACGGATAAGCATTTGTTTGCAATAGCCTAGTTAACACTGCCCTATGTATACTATTTTCACTTCTCTTCATTACTTTTATTAAAAAACCAGAATGAGCTTTCAGATTTTGCAAATAAATGGGTGGCAAACCTGATTCCACATGAATGGCGTAGGTAGGAGTAGCGTTTGGTAGACGGAATAAACGCTTGAATATACTTTGAGGACAGATCAATGTTTTGATTTGCGAAGAATTTTGGCCACATTATGTTAAGTGCCAGCTTTGCTTCTTTACTTTTTTCTTTCACATGATTTCGAAAGTTTAAGATGCTAGACAACAGTACGCCAAGGTATTTGAACTCAGGAACTACTTCTATCGACTGGTTATTGAAACGCCAAGTCTCCACCCGTCTACTCCTTCGGTTCTCGAAAACCATAACTTTTGTTTTCAAGACGTTGATATGTAGATCCCATGTCTCACAGAAAGCCTGAAGTTTGTTTATTTGCAGTTGCAGAGTTGAAGGATTCTCTGCCAGCAACACCAAGTCATCAGCATAAAGGAGTACCTTTATTTGCTGACCAGCAAAGCTAACGCCACCTGGACGAATTTCAGAAATGGAGTCAATGTATAGTGCGAAGAGTATAGGGCTTAGAATGCAACCCTGAGGAACACCTGCAGAAGTTGGGAACCATTCAGACAGCTTGGATCCATCCCACACGGTTGCACTTGAGGAAGATAATAATTTCGCATATACTACCAAGAACTTTCTGGATACTCCAAGCGATGCCAGTTTGTAGATCAGAGCTTGCCTGTTGACTGTGTCAAATGCTGCTTTGAAGTCTACAAAACAAACATATAACTTTTTATGCATTTCAATATATTTTCTGGCTATGCTAGTTAGTGCGAAAATGTGGTCAATTGTTGAAAACCCGGAACGAAACCCTGCTTGAAAAATTCTGAGACGATTAAAATTTTCTATCCACGTAGAAAGCCTAACATAAAGAGTTGTGGCAAAGATCTTTCTGAGAGAATTTAGAATAGAGATTCCCCTATAATTTTCTGCTTGGGAAGCATCGCCTTTTTTAAATATTGCAAAAATAAGCGATTTGTTAAAACCAGAAGGAACGCAAGCATTATTATATATCTTGTTGAAATAATCCACAATATAATTTTTCGTACTGTTCCGTTTTTAAAGAATTCGACTGGAATGCCATCACAACCCTGGGCCTTATTGTTTTTCATAACCAGCAAAACTGAATCGAGCTCTTCACAAGAAATCGTACGGTCTAATTCAGATACAACTTCATTTTGTAACGCAAAGCTAAAAGCATAGAGGAAATACATTATCTAGAGTCCCGCCCGACTGGTACCCGTCCTACCTAAAACACCCTCAAATTTTATTCGAGGTGAACTCTCTCAAATTCGAGGTGAACTCTCTCAAACTCGCTATCGGTGAATACATGTGAGTGGGGAAAAAAAAACAAAATGAAGGATTGGGCTAAAATAGAAACTTATGGAATTTTTGTGACCTGTCAAAAACGACAGTCAAATTTTGCAAAACAAAACAATGGATTTCAGATTTGAAGAGTAAGTTTTTGTTAATTCTTTTGATATTTAATATAATTTGATATTTTTCAGACCAAAAACCTTTATAATGAAAAGAGTATATACAAGTTCACTTCATTGAATAAAAAGTAAGTCAAATTGCAGCGAAGGAGGTGCAACAATAATCGATTTATTTTATACTCTGTGTTTCCATTTTAGATGCTGCCCATTACATACCATAATGCAGAAAGCAACTTCCATCAAGAAATCTGGAAGACAAAGTATACTTATTTACAGGTAAGTTTTTTATATTATATTTCTCTTAACAAATATACATAATATCAACGTTTTTAACGACAGACGCTGGCCATTGTGTGTTAATTTTTGTTGGAAGCGCAAGAACACTTCTAAACAATTTGTGTGGATTTTGGACTTAAAGGTGCATCTCTCTGTCCAGTACTCAATTGCTGCTGTATCATGTTTGGTGATATCTGCTTCCATCTCAGCGGCCATAGCTGCCGCAGGCGTTGACGGTGGAGGTGTCAGCATCTCTACCAAAAGTCAAATGCTTTCAAGGCAACAAAAAATGAGAAATTAACAACCAGAAAAACGTAATAGTAAATTTACTTACTTCTAACAAACTGCAGCAACACCACCAAGTCAATGATGCAAGTAGGCATTTCAACATTCTAGCAGCTGAGGTTTGGTGCTGGAACGACTCAACAGCAGTAACAGCAACTGCAGAGTAAGCAGGCAATTCGGGTTAGTTAATTAACTTGTGAGTGATCCAAACAGAAATATTTTAAATTATGATTCTTAAGGGCTTCCAACATGCTCGACCTATTCATCAGCTACCAGGAAATATAATGCAAGCCGCTAAAAAAAACTACTTTTGCAGTGGCAACAAAAGCAACATCTTCTGGTTCCACAAAGTACAACAGCGAGCGGATACCAGTTGTGTAAGTGCGAATCGAAACATTTTTATCATGATCAACTCGCTTAACCTTCGTCTTTTAGGTCTAAATCCAGGCTTATAGTGCCAAATGTCTCACTATCTCGCTGCCAATAAAGGACTACAGGGACACTTAGGTGGCTGAAGCAGCGGCTACTGCTGCCGCTGAGGCTGACACATACGACATAGAAGAGCAACTTGTTGGGACAATATCCCATTAACACCCAAGGGTATAGAAAAATAGAAATTTTGTATTTTTGTGATATTTTCTGTTTATTGAGTTTAAATTTAAAATAATTGCAAAAAAAAAAAGTTTTCAAAAAATAGTGGTCAGCAGTTACGAGGGTGTACTTTTTTTAGTACAATGGTATCATACATACTATTTTAATTTTGATTAATATGAAAATTTTTAAAGCAATCTTTATGGTGCCGTGCAATAACGCCGAGCGAAATAACGCCGAATTCTGAAATTCGGCCTTATTTCACTTTAATAAAGTGAAATAACGCCGAATTTTAGCATTCGGCCTTATTTCACTATTGGAAAGTGAAATAATGCCGATTCGGCGTTATTTCACTTTTGGTCCTATGCAAAATGCTTATTACATCTCAGTCTCAAATCTAAGTATTTTGAGATTTTGCTAGCATTTTTACTAGAAAAATCCAAAAATATTGAGATCTAGATTTCTCCAGGTGTCAATGACACTTTCTATACTTTGAAATACAAAAAAAAAAACAGTGTTTGAGGAAGCCTTGGCCTTTAACAAAACTTTGGTTTTCAAAAACTTTATTTTATCCAAAATAAATAGTACATAATTAATTTTTCTTGCAAAATAAAATTGAACTAACAAAACATTTTCTCCTCACATTTAAAATAAATTTGTTATTTTATTAATATGTTAACATTACTATTTCTGTTTCAAATTTTTTTACATTTTTTGATTCTGGTAAGACCAAGATCATTTAAGAGAAGTAACGTGAAGTGAAAGTTTCAGTATTGATTGAAATTGAAAAGTATAGAACTAATACCTAATTATGTACATCTACAACATCAAGGCTAATAATTAAATATTTCAGGTAAGAAAAATTTAGCGGCATGGACCAGAAACAAATTTAAGATTAGAATTTACATTTCAGCTAAGATTGCATTTTTTGAGAATTTGATCGAATACAAATTTAAAAAAATATACTATAGGCAGAAATGGCAGCGAGCGGAGCGAGCGGAAAAAATTTAGCCCAAAAGAGAATCAATTTAGGTTGTGAAAATAACAAAATTCGCGCGAATTTTTTTATTTTCACACCCCAAATTGATTCTCTTTTGGGCTAAATTTTTTCCGCTGGCTGTTATTTGTGCCTATAGAATATTTTTTTAAATTTTTATTCGATCAAATTCTCAAAAAATGCAATCTTAGCTGAAATGTAAATGATTATTATTCATCTATTAATTTTTTTAATAAATACAAATTGTTCAAATATTACTCCGACACTACACTGCACTCAATTCACTGAAGCTACTAAAGTGATTGTTTTTTCATCAACAACCAACCGCGACGCGACTGTTTATTCTACGGTATACGGTAAACTTTGTTTTACAGTTGATTTTGAGTTAAGCCCCGCTTAGTTTCTGGTGCCGTGACATAAGGCCAAGTGTCATAAGACCAAATTTTTAAATTTGGCCTTATGACACTTTTCGAAAGCGTCATAAGACCAAATTCCAACGTTTGGCCTTATGTCGCTTTCAGACAGTGTCATAAGGCCAAATTTTTTTGCGACTTAAGACCAAATTTGTTTTGATGTTTTCTTCAATAACAAAAACCGTTCTTTACTGTTAGAATTATGAAAGAAGTTGTTAATATAGGCGCCTGCCTGGCGACTTTTCATACCCTAAGCGGAGCAACGGAGTTGCGTGAGCGGGTGTGACCCCGAAAAAGGGAGTTAAAATCCTGAGAACCCGCGAAGCGGGCCACCCAAAGGTGCTTTTATTGAAAGAAGTTGTTGATATAGGCGCCTGCCTGACGACTTTACATACAACTTCTTCCAATAAAAGCACCTGTGGGTGGCCCGCTTCGCGGGTTCTCAGGATTTTAACTCCCTTTTTCGGGGTCACACCCGCTCACGCAACTCCGTTGCTCCGCTTAGGGTATGTAAAGTCGCCAGGCAGGCGCCAATATCAACAGCTTTTTTGAATATAAGCACCTGTGGGTGGCCCGCTTCGCGGGATCTCAGGATTTAAACTCCACTTTTCGGGGTTCACACCCGCTCACGCAACTCCGTTGCTCCGCTTAGGGTATGTAAAGTCGTCAGGCAGGCGCCAATATCAACAGCTTTTTTGAATAAAAGCATCATCTCAGGTGATGGAGATTGGCCTTACGTCACTTTGGAAAGCGACATAAGGCCAACCGTTGAAATTTGGCCTTATGACGCTTTCGAAAAGTGACATAAGGCCAAATTCTAAAATTTGGTCTTATGTCACTTGCCCTTATGTCACGACACCTTAGTTTCTCCTTGCAAAAGTTTAATTAAACCGAATTCTCTGTTTTCTCTCTTTCGGCTTTATTTCCCAATTGGCATTCGGCGTTATTTCACTTATCCAAAGTGAAATAAGGCCGAATGCTTAAATTCGGCGTTATTTCACTTTAGCAAAGTGAAATAAGGCCGAGTTTCAGAATTCGGCGTTATTTCGCTCGGCGTTATTGCACGGCACCAATCTTTATGTATGCAAAGGGTCACATTGCACATTTCACAACACCATTTCGATCGCTGATGGCACTGGCGACATCTTAACTGATTTGGTAACTTCTTTGCAAAATGGTATCCTGGGCTTTCTGTTATGCTCCTTTTGACTGCGAGTCTCGGTTGTCCTTGATTCAAAGTGTGAAATCTGAGATAATGCAGCGTAACAGCTCTTGTAAACTCCAGTAAATCACCTTTGTAGTTGTTGGTCAATTTGTGAAGCTTCCAGGCATTAGAGACAGTAGATGAAATCATCGATGTGAAAATGTTCCACCACCACTTCTTCGCTCTTATTTCTATAGAATAAGTGTTGATGAACTGATCGTGAAGATCAACACCACCCATATTTTTATTATAGTTTTTGAAGACAAGCGGCTGAGGAATATTAATTTTTTTCTGTTGTTCTTTGTCCCATCTTTTTACATTCTCGCAAGGTTCGATTTTGTCGTAGTTAGTGGCTATAGTAACGATGCTGTTGTCTTTCCATTTAACGAAAAGCAACTCATTGGTCTCGTCGAATTGGTGGTCAAAAGTACCCCTTTTTTGCTTTTGAAATTCTTTATTTTGAGGAAGAGGACATTTTTTGAGCCGATTGTCGCGAGCTGTTCCAGTTGCTCTAAATTTCTTTTGTTTTAAAATCTTCATAAGTTCATAGCTTGTAAAAAAATTGTCAAAATAAATTGCATGGTCAGTTGGACATTCAATATTTTTTAGTAAGTCAAGAACAACTCTTGACCCTAATGGCAATTTCTTTAGAGAAGGCTTAACATTTTTTGCTCCGCAATAAGTATCAAATTGATACATATAACCATCCTTGCTACAAAGCATCCAATTTTTGAAGCCGAACCTTACAGGCTTTCCTCTTATGAATTGCTTTGAAGAATGACGACCGAAGTATTTGACCATGGATTCATCTATAGATAAATGCTCATGCATATATCCCCATTTTTGAAATTTTTTGCACATAAGCTGGCTTAGCGGACGAAGTTTTGCCATTTTGTCATTCAAGTCAAGGTTGTTGTTATCAGCAAAATGTATGTACCTACCTTTTTATTTCTTGAAACCTGTTCCTTGACATACTGTTGGATACAATAGGAACATGGGTATCTGCCGACAGCTTCCAGTACATATATTCTCTAGCTTCAGAATGATAGCCCGAAAACAACAAGATACCAATGAAAGTTTTTAAGTCATCTTCATTGAATACAAAGCTGTGTTGATTTTTTTGGCCAGCATACAACATGGTTTGGCTCACAATGAGTTGTCTTACCTCGACATCAAACAATTTTTCAAAAACATCAACTTCGCTGAGCCCAATCAAATCACAGTTTTTTATTCTTTCCAAATAGTTTTCAGTTCTTTGAAATTCGTTTGGGGAAATTGTCTTTGTCCAAACAGGAGGGGCAATTAACTTTTTTAGCTCGGACAGCGGAAGGTCGTCATCGCTTTCGTATTCTTCTTCGAAAGTCAATCTATTCAAAACTCCGAAGATCTCAACCTCACCTGGAACATCTTGCGGTAATTCTATCGCTCTTATATTTTCTTCATCTAAATCCTCTTCGTCCGTAACGTAGTCCACTGGTGGAGGAACCATGACGATATCAGCATTGACTATATCGTCATTGCTGTATAGTTCGTCCAGGGCAGATTCCAGATTTTGAAAGCGTTTTCCATAAAAGTTTTTCGATGGGATGCTTTTGAAATTCATTTTAGAAACTAAAAAAAAAGTGCATGCATAAACCCGTTGTACTTTTTAAAGTACATCAAACTTTGACGAAACTTACCTCCTTATATATACAACGAAATATATTTGAAATTACAATTTTCTAAACGTTATCTTTATTTCTTTTGGGGGGTTTTTGTGTGAAATTTTACACTCGCAGGTTAAGGCAGCTGCTTGCCGAATTTACAATTGAAAATTTAGAATGAAACAACAACAACTTGTGTGTGCTACCACCAAGTTTGGCTGGAGTTATAGCTATTTCACGGGGGCCAACCCGATCATCAGACTCCTTTAGTGGTGCTTAATCGCTTTATGTTCAATTTAATTTTTTGAAGAACTTTTGCCCGAGCTGGGCTTGAACAAGCGACCTAGCGTGTGAGGAGCTAGTGCACTACGCACTACGCCACCGCACCCACATGAAAGTTGTAAGCCAATTACAGGTTTTTTCGTTCTATCGAACTATATTGAACCGATTAGCATTTTTCTAAGTACACACAAGTAATTGTTGTTGTTTTATTCAGGTTCTTTCTATTATCTCCTCTTTTTCATAAGCCAACAATTCGATTGGATTCGTATGAGGAGGGAGATGAGGCGAAAGAGTTTGACGCTGGTCAAGATTTTTAATTTAACAATTTAAGGGGTTTTTGTGTGAAATTTTACACTCGCAGGTTAAGGCAGCTGCTTGCCGAATTTACAATTGAAAATTTAGAATGAAACAACAACAACTTGTGTGTGCTACCACCAAGTTTGGCTGGAGTTATAGCTATTTCACGGGGGCCAACCCGATCATCAGACTCCTTTAGTGGTGCTTAATCGCTTTATGTTCAATTTAATTTTTTGAAGAACTTTTGCCCGAGCTGGGCTTGAACAAGCGACCTAGCGTGTGAGGAGCTAGTGCACTACGCACTACGCCACCGCACCCACATGAAAGTTGTAAGCCAATTACAGGTTTTTTCGTTCTATCGAACTATATTGAACCGATTAGCATTTTTCTAAGTACACACAAGTAATTGTTGTTGTTTTATTCAGGTTCTTTCTATTATCTCCTCTTTTTCATAAGCCAACAATTCGATTGGATTCGTATGAGGAGGGAGATGAGGCGAAAGAGTTTGACGCTGGTCAAGATTTTTAATTTAACAATTTAAGGGGTTTTTGTGTGAAATTTTACACTCGCAGGTTAAGGCAGCTGCTTGCCGAATTTACAATTGAAAATTTAGAATGAAACAACAACAACTTGTGTGTGCTACCACCAAGTTTGGCTGGAGTTATAGCTATTTCACGGGGGCCAACCCGATCATCAGACTCCTTTAGTGGTGCTTAATCGCTTTATGTTCAATTTAATTTTTTGAAGAACTTTTGCCCGAGCTGGGCTTGAACAAGCGACCTAGCGTGTGAGGAGCTAGTGCACTACGCACTACGCCACCGCACCCACATGAAAGTTGTAAGCCAATTACAGGTTTTTTCGTTCTATCGAACTATATTGAACCGATTAGCATTTTTCTAAGTACACACAAGTAATTGTTGTTGTTTTATTCAGGTTCTTTCTATTATCTCCTCTTTTTCATAAGCCAACAATTCGATTGGATTCGTATGAGGAGGGAGATGAGGCGAAAGAGTTTGACGCTGGTCAAGATTTTTAATTTAACAATTTAAGGGGTTTTTGTGTGAAATTTTACACTCGCAGGTTAAGGCAGCTGCTTGCCGAATTTACAATTGAAAATTTAGAATGAAACAACAACAACTTGTGTGTGCTACCACCAAGTTTGGCTGGAGTTATAGCTATTTCACGGGGGCCAACCCGAGTCTGATGATCGGGTTTACAATTGTTCAGTCGTTATTTGACTTCCAACGTGTGAAGAGTGTATATTTCTTTTATTAATTTGCAATTAAAATATTCCCAAGTGTTTTAATATTAATAAAGTTGGCAAGTTGCCACTGTTATACATAAGTGATCGATAGCCTAGTGGAGGTGGAGTCCGGAGACAGATCGAAGGGTCGTGGGTTCGAGTCCCAGCCGGAGTCAACTAAAAAATTAATAGCTTTTTTTCACAACCGAGAAATTGTGGATTTTATTAGTTGGGAAGAGAAACAAATGGTGAAGGAGAAAAGAGCAGGGGTATCGAAAGATACCTCTGCTGACACATCGGGTGATGCCAAAACAGTTCCAGCAGCTGTAACGCAGATGACTGTAATGTCAGGTTACACATCGGATCCGCAATGGCAATCATCAATTAAAAGGAAAAGGCAGACGCCTAACCTAGTGAAGCGACCGAATGCAGCTAAGCGAGCAGCCATGAAAGGAAAGATGCAGCTGCCACTAAATAATACAGGGATGACGTCAGAGAGTGAAGTCTCTGAGGGTGACGATATGGAGACCCCCGTGTACGTGTCTGACGGAGGAGAAGGGGAGTATAGATCGCCGAAAAACCGATCTAAGAGCTCAAAAAAGCCAGAGCCGTCGACAAAAAAGGCGTTGGAGGTGGATGTTGCCCAAATCCTCCAAGAAGAAGAAAATACACTGATGCAGGCCCTGCAATCTAAACAGGCAACCATCAGTGAATATGAAGAATTTCTTAAGAAACTGAAGGAGGAAATGCAGCCGCTCCTCAGTCAACTTAAGCAGAAGCAAGAGGCGCGCCGGCAGCAAGAAGCAGCGCAACGGCTACTGCACCAAAAACAAAAACAACAGCAACAACAACCACAGCAGCAACATCTACAAAGCAAGCCCGCATCCAAAAGCTCAGGTGCGGAGCAATTTAAAAAAGCACCGCCAGCAACAGCAGGCCCAAGTGTTGAGGGCCCAACAACCTCAACAAAAGCCAAACAACGGCTACAAGAAGAAACAAAACAGCCGCAGCAGCAGCAGCAGAAACAGCAGCAGCAGAAACAGCAGCAGCAGAAACAGCAGCAGCAGAAACAGCAGCAGCAGAAACAGCAGCAACAGCAGCAACACCAGAAACAACCACAGCCCAAGAAGGAGAAGGTGCCACCAATTAGGACCTACCGAGTTGACCTGCAGGACTTAAAACAGGTATGTAAGTCGGCCACCAAAAACAATTTTGTTATAAATATATTAAATGAAAAAGAAAAGCGGTATTCGGTACAGTGCTTCTCACTGGCCGAATACAAAATAGTTAAAGAAGTGCTTAAGGAGGCCACAGCTGAGTTCTTCAGCTTCACGCCTAAAAGCGAAAAATTAAAGACGGTCCTAATGAAGGGCATAAGTTCCTGCACGGAACCGGAGGCGCTCTTAGCTGAGCTCCGCCAAAAAGCCATCGACGATCTCGATTTCATCGGGGTCAAGCCTTTCACTACGGTGAAGTCCAGGCGAGGGGGTTACAGGCTGCCAATGTTCCTCGTAACATTATCGCCCCAAAGTAGGCTTGAGAGTCTGAGGGAAATCAAATGCCTCGACTATCAAGCCATACACTGGGAGACATTAAAAAGGCACGACGACATTTTACAATGTACGAAGTGCCAGAGGTTCGGCCATGCCGGAGCCAACTGCAATATGCAGGTGCGCTGCGTCAGGTGCTCAGAAACCCACAATGAAGGAGAATGCAAGCTGGGGAATGAGAGGGTTGAGGATTTAACCCAGCTCAAGTGTGTCCTTTGTGGAAACCAAGGGCACCCGGCTAGCTATAGGGGTTGCCCTAAGGTCCAAGAAATGAAACAGAAACAGGCCAGTCAAAAAGCCGAAAGAAGTCGAACAGTTCGACAGGCTCCAACACAAAAATTCGTGGATCCCAAATTCTCTTACGCCCAAATGGTGTCAGGGAATGGGAATACGAGACAGGCTCCACCAACGGTTGCCCCAAAGGCCCCTGTGCCTAAGGCACCAGAGGTGCAGCCTGACATTGTAGCCTTGTTGTTGAGCATTCAGGGTCAACTAACAGGGCTGCAAAGTCAGATAAAGGAGCAAGGCAAAAGGGTAGATCATCTCTACTCTTTGTTGCCTGGCCTGGCGCAATTTAGACCATAATGGGCGCGCTGCCGGAGACGCGCCTAAAAGTCCTAGCTGTGAATGTAAATTCACTGATTAGGATTGAACGAAGAGCCAATATGTTCCAATTGTTGAAAGACTACAGTCCCGATGTGTTTATGGCTAGCGAAACTAAGCTAAACCACAAACACAAATTGACTCATAAAAATTACAATATCGTAAGAAGAGACCGGCCCGACTCCACTCAAGGGGGCGGTGTCGCTCTCTTTATACGAAAAGGCATTAATTATAAAGTCATATACAACAATGAATTGCGAAAGCTCAAGACGCTAGAAGTTTGCGTTGTATGCATCTCTCTCACTCAAGGGAAGCGGATGTATATGATTGCGGCTTATGCGGCTGGAGCTCCGCAGGTTACTTACTTTGCTTCAGAACTCGAGATTCTTTTTAGGGAACTGAAACTGAGCTTGGAAGAAAACTATTTCATCTTGGCCGGTGATTTGAACGCAAAACATGAAGATTGGGGAAATCAACATAGTAATCCCAGAGGTAACCATCTTTTTAATTTGATGGATCTTTACAGCGTTGAATATGGCGTCGACCTGCTGGCTACTGAAAAGCCATCGTATCCAAGAAGCGGCTCCTTTCTGGATCTTTTGCTGTACGACACAAGACTGACAGTTACAGACAAAGTGGGTAATCACCCTCGTAACTGCTTACAGACAGTTGAGTACGACAGTGATCACTGCGGACTGGCTGCTGTAATGCAGATACCGAACGAACGCGTGGAGTTGGAGGAATACGTTGCAACGCACTCTTACAATTACAGTAAGATGCGCTGGCCTCGTTTCACCAACGCCTTAGCGAGAGAACTTCGTTCGAGTGACATAGCCCCACCAAACAACAGAAACCTAACAAATACAGAAATTGACCAACATTTACAACAAATGGACGAAACAATAAAACGAACGATGGAACGGACAATACCAAAGTACAAAGAACGGGACCAAATGGACGCTTACAGAAACGCGACTATTGACGCACTACGTAAGCACAAGAGTGGCTTACTGACAAGACTCAAAAACTTGTACAGACGACTTACAGACCCACACGACTTGGAGGTTAGGACACTGAAGTCGTCAATAAAAAATGTCAATCTGTTGATTAAGGAGAACTACAGGTTATCGATTAACAAGTACTGGGACCGCAAGATCCGGTCAGTTAAGTCCAGTGACCCTAGTATGTTCCCTAAAATCAACAAGATATTCAGGAAAAAGAACGACAATGACCTTCCGTGTCTGAAACTTCAAAGAACTGACGAGAACACAGACGTACTCAGGACAGCGCAAATAGATCCAGAAGAAGCCATCTTTGACGATGACTTTTATATAATTGAAGATCCGAAGGAAAAAGTGGAGGCGGTGGGAGCTGCTTTCCAGCAAGTGTACAAGGTGAATGCTAGCATTCGCCCCAACCACGACCTGGAAAACAGAGCCCTACTTAATCATTTTTACCTTCGAAATGATATAACACAATGGCGATCTGAGAACCGCGGTTTCGTGCGGTTCAATGACGATTCCTTGGCAAATGCCATAATCGCCGAGCAAACGGGACCAAGTCCCTTGTTAGTAACGAAGGTTGAGCTTCAGCTCATCTTCAACACAATAAAAAATAAAAAGTCAGCAGGTGTCGATGGTATATCCAACGTTGTACTAAGACATTTACCGATGGAGGCAATTGACATTTACACCACACTCTTCAATAATGCACTGAATAATGCATATTATCCAGTGCATTGGAAGACCGCTGTGGTTCATCCTCTCCCGAAAAAGGGAAAGGACAACTCCAACCCGTCAAATCTTCGGTCGATAAGTCTTCTTCCGAGCATCAGCAAAGTTTTCGAAAAGATCATCAATAGGGCTCTGACTAAGTGGGCTGCGGACAACAAAATAATTCCGGATAAACAGTTCGGGTTCAAGGCGGGTCATGACACAATTCATGCTGCGTCTAAACTCGTTTCTGATATCCAATGGAATAAAACAAAACAACAATGCACAGGTGCTGTTCTAGTTGATTTGGAAAAGGCCTTTGACACCGTATGGTTAGAGGGTCTTTACCTAAAACTGAGCAGGCTTGGCATAAGCAAGCCATTGTTGTATATACTTTATGATATGCTTAACGGTAGAAAGTTTGTTGTCAAAAGTGGCAATGTAACTTCTACCACAACATTCTTAATTAAAAATGGTCTTCAACAGGGAGCGGTGAATTCGCCGATTCTCTTCAGCATTTACACCAGCGATCTGATAGGTAGTCTTACAAAGGCAATTGCGTATGCCGACGATCTAATTGCGTACAGAACGGCCCGAAAGGTTGAGGTTATTAGAATTCTCTTGCAGCGTGATTTCGACAAGATTCAGCGATATTGCGACGACTGGAAACTGAAAATAAATGTCCAGAAGTCGGAGACAATTCTGTTCCGGACTCCGTTGGCTAGGGCCACGAGGGATACGTGCAAGAATTGGCGCAAGATGGTTATCGTTGATCTTCACGGGCAGCAATTAACGAGCAAAAGTGTAGTGAAGTACCTCGGTATCTGGTTAGATCAGTATTTATATTTCGACAGACATATAAATGCGGCTCTGACCAGGGCCAGAGGAGCCTTCGCTCTGACGAAACGGCTGTTTTTTAGCAGTCGGCTTGACCCCAGAGTGAAGGTAATTTGCTACATGGCCCTCATACGGCCGATGATCGTTTACGGTTGTCCTGTGTGGTTCAACGTTGCCCCTTCCCAGATGGAGAAGTTCCGGGTGTTCGAGCGGCAGTGTTTACGACGCTGTACCGGCTTATATCGAACAGCCGAATCTTCTTACGTGCATTACTATTCCAATGAGGTCCTATACAACGGGGCTCGAATCAACAGAATTGACAATTTCGTGATAAAACTCGTTCGAGGTCACATTGCAAGAGCTATGTCTTCGACCAACAATTTAATTTTCGGGGCGTTCTACCCGAACGACGAATATTTTGAAAGTGCACGCTTGAGCGGCTTCATTCCACCAGAGGCATTCCTCTTTTTAGATAGATGCGGTCTGATACAGGATAGATTGGCAGTTCCGTTAATCTACCACGTCAGACGACGAACCGTGGATAGGCGACTCCTGTACAATCGGGACGTCATGGCACAAGGCGGAGCAGAGCTCCTTCGGTTCAGTAGGGCTGTGTCCGAACGGGACCGAACTGATAGGGTGAAGCAGGAGAACCAGTTTTGGTGGCTTCAATCGGCACTTGATAGTGAGTAGTCGGGATGGGGTTTTAAGCCTTGGCCGGCTTACATACTTGTTTTATAGTTTTAGGGTTTAGTTTTAAGTAGAATAGGCATGGTGGCACAAAAAAAAAACATACAACAAAAAAATACAAAAAATACAAAAAAAAAAAAAAAAAAAAAAAAAAAAAAAAAAATAACAAATAACAAATAAAAAAAACACGGAATAATAAAAAAAAATACAAAAAAAAGACAAAATATGAAAAACAAAAAACGTTAGATAGTTAGATTTGCTGCTGTGGTTGTTCTAGTTTTAAGTAGGTTATAGGTAGAATAGGTAGTTTTAGTTAGCTTTAAGTTTTATATTAAGGACCTTATTTTAAGTAGTTTTTAAGTAAAAATAAAAAAGGATATTGACATTAGTTTTTTAAATTTTCTAATGAATACAAAAATAAATAAAATTGAATTGAAGTTAAAATAGATCTTAGGGCCGAAAGGCATTAGCATTAAGTATTATTGTTTAACTTAGAGTGTCCGTATGGGACCAGTAAGTTAGTTGTAAGTTATGGTTAATTAGGCTAGTTTTATGAATTTTTGTCTAGCTTTAAGATAGATTTAAGATTGAATTAATAAAAATGAATTGGAAAAAAAAAAAAAAAAAAAAAAGTGCACTAGCTCCTCACACGCTAGGTCGCTTGTTCAAGCCCAGCTCGGGCAAAAGTTCTTCAAAAAATTAAATTGAACATAAAGCGATTAAGCACCACTAAAGGAGTCTGATGATCGGGTTGGCCCCCGTGAAATAGCTATAACTCCAGCCAAACTTGGTGGTAGCACACACAAGTTGTTGTTGTTTCATTCTAAATTTTCAATTGTAAATTCGGCAAGCAGCTGCCTTAACCTGCGAGTGTAAAATTTCACACAAAAACCCCTTAAATTGTTAAATTAAAAATCTTGACCAGCGTCAAACTCTTTCGCCTCATCTCCCTCCTCATACGAATCCAATCGAATTGTTGGCTTATGAAAAAGAGGAGATAATAGAAAGAACCTGAATAAAACAACAACAATTACTTGTGTGTACTTAGAAAAATGCTAATCGGTTCAATATAGTTCGATAGAACGAAAAAACCTGTAATTGGCTTACAACTTTCATGTGGGTGCGGTGGCGTAGTGCGTAGTGCACTAGCTCCTCACACGCTAGGTCGCTTGTTCAAGCCCAGCTCGGGCAAAAGTTCTTCAAAAAATTAAATTGAACATAAAGCGATTAAGCACCACTAAAGGAGTCTGATGATCGGGTTGGCCCCCGTGAAATAGCTATAACTCCAGCCAAACTTGGTGGTAGCACACACAAGTTGTTGTTGTTTCATTCTAAATTTTCAATTGTAAATTCGGCAAGCAGCTGCCTTAACCTGCGAGTGTAAAATTTCACACAAAAACCCCTTAAATTGTTAAATTAAAAATCTTGACCAGCGTCAAACTCTTTCGCCTCATCTCCCTCCTCATACGAATCCAATCGAATTGTTGGCTTATGAAAAAGAGGAGATAATAGAAAGAACCTGAATAAAACAACAACAATTACTTGTGTGTACTTAGAAAAATGCTAATCGGTTCAATATAGTTCGATAGAACGAAAAAACCTGTAATTGGCTTACAACTTTCATGTGGGTGCGGTGGCGTAGTGCGTAGTGCACTAGCTCCTCACACGCTAGGTCGCTTGTTCAAGCCCAGCTCGGGCAAAAGTTCTTCAAAAAATTAAATTGAACATAAAGCGATTAAGCACCACTAAAGGAGTCTGATGATCGGGTTGGCCCCCGTGAAATAGCTATAACTCCAGCCAAACTTGGTGGTAGCACACACAAGTTGTTGTTGTTTCATTCTAAATTTTCAATTGTAAATTCGGCAAGCAGCTGCCTTAACCTGCGAGTGTAAAATTTCACACAAAAACCCCTTAAATTGTTAAATTAAAAATCTTGACCAGCGTCAAACTCTTTCGCCTCATCTCCCTCCTCATACGAATCCAATCGAATTGTTGGCTTATGAAAAAGAGGAGATAATAGAAAGAACCTGAATAAAACAACAACAATTACTTGTGTGTACTTAGAAAAATGCTAATCGGTTCAATATAGTTCGATAGAACGAAAAAACCTGTAATTGGCTTACAACTTTCATGTGGGTGCGGTGGCGTAGTGCGTAGTGCACTAGCTCCTCACACGCTAGGTCGCTTGTTCAAGCCCAGCTCGGGCAAAAGTTCTTCAAAAAATTAAATTGAACATAAAGCGATTAAGCACCACTAAAGGAGTCTGATGATCGGGTTGGCCCCCGTGAAATTTATTTCTTTTGATTATTTGGAAGGAAATCGAAATATTTGGATTTTTACGAGTTTTATGAGCACTTATGTTTTTGCAACTAACAACACGAGTAGAAATATAATATGTCATGCACAAAAAGACAGTTTCAAATAAGCCTACTTCGTTTTTTGTAAGAAAAAACTATGTGGAAAAATTCAAATTTATTGAATAAAGAAGAATAAATGTCAAACGTTTCATTTTTCAGTATTGCCATAATTTTATGGCTCCATCAACTTAGTTCATTTTACTGTACTTAAAAAAGTACAATGGGAGAGAATGGGATATAGAACCTCATAAATGACGGGAATCGGAAATCATTGGTAAGTCTTCTTAAAAAATAAATTGAATAAAAAACAATCTATCATCAGTTTTGCATGTACTATTATAGAATTTCCTGCAATTTTTGTAAACTTAAAGACTGACAAAATAGAAGCTGAATTCCATGAATTCATACTGCCTATTGTATCACCGAAGCTTAGTGCATTCTGCTTAGAACTAACTGGAATGGACACAGGAATGCACCTACAAACTGCCCTAATGATGTTCCAAGAGTTGCTGCGCAAAGAGTCGCTAGCCGGCAATCTTCGCCTGGTGAAAATGTTTCATTGGGATTTTGGAATTTGCCTCGTAAAAGAAAGTCAACGCAAACGACTTAAGAAGCCACACATTTTCAATCAATGTATTGAATTACGAGCCCTATTCAAAAAATGGTGTAATTGTAACACATCAATTTTTAACAATTTCATTGTGGGCTTACTGACCAGAAGGCTCATGATGTCAAGACTGCTTCAAAGTATTAGTAGGAGAGCTAGTGAACCCTCCGAGTAACGGAACGCCTGTAAGGCTAGAAATTTTTGTGGTGATGAATAGTAGCATGTTAAGCACGACAACCATCACCTGGCAAGTTTCAGCCCTGCACGTCATCAACCCCTATGTTTTTGAAAATGTATATAAAATTTAAAAAAAAAACTTCTCACTGTAAGCTTCAAATTTTTATATGATTTTTCTCATACGTAGCGAAGTTTAAAAAAAAATTGACAGGCGTTTCTTATTAGTATAAGTACCTGACAGGTGAGCTCAAAGGTGTATTATACATAAATAAAAATAAACTTTACTCTGTAAAGTAAAATTTTTAATATGTGTTAGTCCAAGCTATTCCAATTAATTGGGTACGATGCCAGGCGTTTCTGGCCAGCACAAGTCCGTGACAGGCAGCGGTGAAGATGCTATGGGAGTGCGAGTGAGAGGTGCAGCATTAGGCAAGAGTACGATAACTTAGGTGACAAGATATTATAACGGAATTTTTTAGAACAGTTAAAAATAAGCATTTTTTACTGTTTTTGAAAAATTTAATTTTAAACTCAAATTTTGAGTAAAAACCAGTGAAAAAAAGGTTTAAAGTGTAATTTTTCAATACTTCAAGATAATTTACTATTGTTTTTATTTTAGAATTTGTTGCTCTTATTTGTTTTTGATCAAAAACTGAAAACTAGATGATTTTATGTCTATTACTTTTTGAGAAAATTGAAAATAACCACAACTACTATTTTAATTTAATTATTTTTTTTGCTTGAGTGGTCTTTTTTTGATAGTAATAATAATAATAGTGGGTGTGAGTTTGGGTGTATGCAACAGTGGGGTGTGTGCGAGTTCGGGTGTAGGCCACACCGAGGTGCGTATGGGTTGCGTATGCAACCCCCCTGCTTGGGCACACTATAGGATTTGGAGTGGGTGCGGGGTGGAGTGGGTGCAAGGTGGGAAGGGTGGAAGGTGCGGTGGGTGCAAGACGGGGTGCATGCAAAGTTTCTTTTGCATTTAAATAAGCTGGATTTAAGAAAACTTAATTTATCCTTGGTATATCTTAATCCATATTCGATTATTACTATCAAAAACAGACCACTCAAGCAAAAAAAATAATTAAATTAAAATAGTAGTTGTGGTTATTTTCAATTTTCTCAAAAAGTAATAGACATAAAATCATCTAGTTTTCAGTTTTTGATCAAAAACAAATAAGAGCAACAAATTCTAAAATAAAAACAATAGTAAATTATCTTGAAGTATTGAAAAATTACACTTTAAACCTTTTTTTAACTGGTTTTTACTCAAAATTTGAGTTTAAAATTAAATTTTTCAAAAACAGTAAAAAATGCTTATTTTTAACTGTTCTAAAAAATTCCGTTATAATATCTTGTCACCTAAGTTATCGTACTCTTGCCTAATGCTGCACCTCTCACTCGCACTCCCATAGCATCTTCACCGCTGCCTGTCACGGACTTGTGCTGGCCAGAAACGCCTGGCATCGTACCCAATTACTTGGAATAGCTTGGACTAACACATATTAAAAATTTAACTTTACAGAGTAAAGTTTATTTTTATTTATGTATAATACACCTTTGAGCTCACCTGTCAGGTACTTATACTAATAAGAAACGCCTGTCAATTTTTTTTTAAACTTCGCTACGTATGAGAAAAATCATATAAAAATTTGAAGCTTACAGTGAGAAGTTTTTTTTTTTAATTTTATATACATTTTCAAAAACATAGGGGTTGATGACGTGCAGGGCTGAAACTTGCCAGGTGATGGTTGTCGTACTTAACATGCTACTATTCATCACCACAAAAATTTCTAGCCTTACAGGCGTTCCGTTACTCAGAGGGTTCACTAGCTCTTAGACTATATGTAAGTTTTACATATACCACAAAACTTGAAAGCACTAATTGACGTGTTTTTTTTCAGCAGGAAATCAAAACGAAGCTTGGATGTCGATTTTACTCTGCCGTTCACTTGATTCAACGATATGCTTAGAATCTCATCCATGATTAGTCAAGATTCGTCGTGGCGTAGCTAGCTTGTTTTCAAGACGTTGATATGTAGATCCCATGTCTCACAGAAAGCATGAAGTTTGTTTATTTGCAGTTGCAGAGTTGAAGGATTCTCTGCCAGCAACACCAAGTCATCAGCATAAAGGAGTACCTTTATTTGCTGACCAGCAAAGCTAACGCCACCTGGACGAATTTCAGAAATGGAGTCAATGTATAGTGCGAAGAGTATAGGGCTTAGAATGCAACCCTGAGGAACACCTGCAGAAGTTGGGAACCATTCAGACAGCTTGGATCCATCCCACACGGTTGCACTTGAGGAAGATAATAATTTCGCATATACTACCAAGAACTTTCTGGATACTCCAAGCGATGCCAGTTTGTAGATCAGAGCTTGCCTGTTGACTGTGTCAAATGCTGCTTTGAAGTCTACAAAACAAACATATAACTTTTTATGCATTTCAATATATTTTCTGGCTATGCTAGTTAGTGCGAAAATGTGGTCAATTGTTGAAAACCCGGAACGAAACCCTGCTTGAAAAATTCTGAGACGATTAAAATTTTCTATCCACGTAGAAAGCCTAACATAAAGAGTTGTGGCAAAGATCTTTCTGAGAGAATTTAGAATAGAGATTCCCCTATAATTTTCTGCTTGGGAAGCATCGCCTTTTTTAAATATTGCAAAAATAAGCGATTTGTTAAAACCAGAAGGAACGCAAGCATTATTATATATCTTGTTGAAATAATCCACAATATAATTTTTCGTACTGTTCCGTTTTTAAAGAATTCGACTGGAATGCCATCACAACCCTGGGCCTTATTGTTTTTCATAACCAGCAAAACTGAATCGAGCTCTTCACAAGAAATCGTACGGTCTAATTCAGATACAACTTCATTTTGTAACGCAAAGCTAAAAGCATAGAGGAAATACATTATCTAGAGTCCCGCCCGACTGGTACCCGTCCTACCTAAAACACCCTCAAATTTTATTCGAGGTGAACTCTCTCAAATTCGAGGTGAACTCTCTCAAACTCGCTATCGGTGAATACATGTGAGTGGGGAAAAAAAACAAAATGAAGGATTGGGCTAAAATATAAACTTATGGAATTTTTGTGACCTGTCAAAAACGACAGTCAAATTTTGCAAAACAAAACAATGGATTTCAGATTTGAAGAGTAAGTTTTTGTTAATTCTTTTGATATTTAATATAATTTGATATTTTTCAGACCAAAAACCTTTATAATGAAAAGAGTATATACAAGTTCACTTCATTGAATAAAAAGTAAGTCAAATTGCAGCGAAGGAGGTGCAACAATAATCGATTTATTTTATACTCTGTGTTTCCATTTTAGATGCTGCCCATTACATACCATAATGCAGAAAGCAACTTCCATCAAGAAATCTGGAAGACAAAGTATACTTATTTACAGGTAAGTTTTTTATATTATATTTCTCTTAACAAAATAATATCAACGTTTTTAACGACAGACGCTGGCCATTGTGTGTTAATTTTTGTTGGAAGCGCAAGAACACTTCTAAACAATTTGTGTGGATTTTGGACTTAAAGGTGCATCTCTCTGTCCAGTACTCAATTGCTGCTGTATCATGTTTGGTGATATCTGCTTCCATCTCAGCGGCCATAGCTGCCGCAGGCGTTGACGGTGGAGGTGTCAGCATCTCTACCAAAAGTCAAATGCTTTCAAGGCAACAAAAAATGAGAAATTAACAACCAGAAAAACGTAATAGTAAATTTACTTACTTCTAACAAACTGCAGCAACACCACCAAGTCAATGATGCAAGTAGGCATTTCAACATTCTAGCAGCTGAGGTTTGGTGCTGGAACGACTCAACAGCAGTAACAGCAACTGCAGAGTAAGCAGGCAATTCGGGTTAGTTAATTAACTTGTGAGTGATCCAAACAGAAATATTTTAAATTATGATTCTTAAGGGCTTCCAACATGCTCGACCTATTCATCAGCTACCAGGAAATATAATGCAAGCCGCTAAAAAAAACTACTTTTGCAGTGGCAACAAAAGCAACATCTTCTGGTTCCACAAAGTACAACAGCGAGCGGATACCAGTTGTGTAAGTGCGAATCGAAACATTTTTATCATGATCAACTCGCTTAACCTTCGTCTTTTAGGTCTAAATCCAGGCTTATAGTGCCAAATGTCTCACTATCTCGCTGCCAATAAAGGACTACAGGGACACTTAGGTGGCTGAAGCAGCGGCTACTGCTGCCGCTGAGGCTGACACATACGACATAGAAGAGCAACTTGTTGGGACAATATCCCATTAACACCCAAGGGTATAGAAAAATAGAAATTTTGTATTTTTGTGATATTTTCTGTTTATTGAGTTTAAATTTAAAATAATTGCAAAAAAAAAAAGTTTTCAAAAAATAGTGGTCAGCAGTTACGAGGGTGTACTTTTTTTAGTACAATGGTATCATACATACTATTTTAATTTTGATTAATATGAAAATTTTTAAAGCAATCTTTATGTATGCAAAGGGTCACATTGCACATTTCACAACACCATTTCGATCGCTGATGGCACTGGCGACATCTTAACTGATTTGGTAACTTCTTTGCAAAATGGTATCCTGGGCTTTCTGTTATGCTCCTTTTGACTGCGAGTCTCGGTTGTCCTTGATTCAAAGTGTGAAATCTGAGATAATGCAGCGTAACAGCTCTTGTAAACTCCAGTAAATCACCTTTGTAGTTGTTGGTCAATTTGTGAAGCTTCCAGGCATTAGAGACAGTAGATGAAATCATCGATGTGAAAATGTTCCACCACCACTTCTTCGCTCTTATTTCTATAGAATAAGTGTTGATGAACTGATCGTGAAGATCAACACCACCCATATTTTTATTATAGTTTTTGAAGACAAGCGGCTGAGGAATATTAATTTTTTTCTGTTGTTCTTTGTCCCATCTTTTTACATTCTCGCAAGGTTCGATTTTGTCGTAGTTAGTGGCTATAGTAACGATGCTGTTGTCTTTCCATTTAACGAAAAGCAACTCATTGGTCTCGTCGAATTGGTGGTCAAAAGTACCCCTTTTTTGCTTTTGAAATTCTTTATTTTGAGCAAGAGGACATTTTTTGAGCCGATTGTCGCGAGCTGTTCCAGTTGCTCTAAATTTCTTTTGTTTTAAAATCTTCATAAGTTCATAGCTTGTAAAAAAATTGTCAAAATAAATTGCATGGTCAGTTGGACATTCAATATTTTTTAGTAAGTCAAGAACAACTCTTGACCCTAATGGCAATTTCTTTAGAGAAGGCTTAACATTTTTTGCTCCGCAATAAGTATCAAATTGATACATATAACCATCCTTGCTACAAAGCATCCAATTTTTGAAGCCGAACCTTACAGGCTTTCCTCTTATGAATTGCTTTGAAGAATGACGACCGAAGTATTTGACCATGGATTCATCTATAGATAAATGCTCATGCATATATCCCCATTTTTGAAATTTTTTGCACATAAGCTGGCTTAGCGGACGAAGTTTTGCCATTTTGTCATTCAAGTCAAGGTTGTTGTTATCAGCAAAATGTATGTACCTACCTTTTTATTTCTTGAAACCTGTTCCTTGACATACTGTTGGATACAATAGGAACATGGGTATCTGCCGACAGCTTCCAGTACATATATTCTCTAGCTTCAGAATGATAGCCCGAAAACAACAAGATACCAATGAAAGTTTTTAAGTCATCTTCATTGAATACAAAGCTGTGTTGATTTTTTTGGCCAGCATACAACATGGTTTGGCTCACAATGAGTTGTCTTACCTCGACATCAAACAATTTTTCAAAAACATCAACTTCGCTGAGCCCAATCAAATCACAGTTTTTTATTCTTTCCAAATAGTTTTCAGTTCTTTGAAATTCGTTTGGGGAAATTGTCTTTGTCCAAACAGGAGGGGCAATTAACTTTTTTAGCTCGGACAGCGGAAGGTCGTCATCGCTTTCGTATTCTTCTTCGAAAGTCAATCTATTCAAAACTCCGAAGATCTCAACCTCACCTGGAACATCTTGCGGTAATTCTATCGCTCTTATATTTTCTTCATCTAAATCCTCTTCGTCCGTAACGTAGTCCACTGGTGGAGGAACCATGACGATATCAGCATTGACTATATCGTCATTGCTGTATAGTTCGTCCAGGGCAGATTCCAGATTTTGAAAGCGTTTTCCATAAAAGTTTTTCGATGGGATGCTTTTGAAATTCATTTTAGAAACTAAAAAAAAAGTGCATGCATAAACCCGTTGTACTTTTTAAAGTACATCAAACTTTGACGAAACTTACCTCCTTATATATACAACGAAATATATTTGAAATTACAATTTTCTAAACGTTATCTTTATTTCTTTTGATTATTTGGAAGGAAATCGAAATATTTGGATTTTTACGAGTTTTATGAGCACTTATGTTTTTGCAACTAACAACACGAGTAGAAATATAATATGTCATGCACAAAAAGACAGTTTCAAATAAGCCTACTTCGTTTTTTGTAAGAAAAAACTATGTGGAAAAATTCAAATTTATTGAATAAAGAAGAATAAATGTCAAACGTTTCATTTTTCAGTATTGCCATAATTTTATGGCTCCATCAACTTAGTTCATTTTACTGTACTTAAAAAAGTACAATGGGAGAGAATGGGATATAGAACCTCATAAATGACGGGAATCGGAAATCATTGGTAAGTCTTCTTAAAAAATAAATTGAATAAAAAACAATCTATCATCAGTTTTGCATGTACTATTATAGAATTTCCTGCAATTTTTGTAAACTTAAAGACTGACAAAATAGAAGCTGAATTCCATGAATTCATACTGCCTATTGTATCACCGAAGCTTAGTGCATTCTGCTTAGAACTAACTGGAATGGACACAGGAATGCACCTACAAACTGCCCTAATGATGTTCCAAGAGTTGCTGCGCAAAGAGTCGCTAGCCGGAAATCTTCGCCTGGTGAAAATGTTTCATTGGGATTTTGGAATTTGCCTCGTAAAAGAAAGTCAACGCAAACGACTTAAGAAGCCACACATTTTCAATCAATGTATTGAATTACGAGCCCTATTCAAAAAATGGTGTAATTGTAACACATCAATTTTTAACAATTTCATTGTGGGCTTACTGACCAGAAGGCTCATGATGTCAAGACTGCTTCAAAGTATGTAAGTTTTACATATACCACAAAACTTGAAAGCACTAATTGACGTGTTTTTTTTCAGCAGGAAATCAAAACGAAGCTTGGATGTCGATTTTACTCTGCCGTTCACTTGATTCAACGATATGCTTAGAATCTCATCTATGATTAGTCAAGATTCGTCGTGGCGTAGCTAGCTTGTTTTCAAGACGTTGATATGTAGATCCCATGTCTCACAGAAAGCATGAAGTTTGTTTATTTGCAGTTGCAGAGTTGAAGGATTCTCTGCCAGCAACACCAAGTCATCAGCATAAAGGAGTACCTTTATTTGCTGACCAGCAAAGCTAACGCCACCTGGACGAATTTCAGAAATGGAGTCAATGTATAGTGCGAAGAGTATAGGGCTTAGAATGCAACCCTGAGGAACACCTGCAGAAGTTGGGAACCATTCAGACAGCTTGGATCCATCCCACACGGTTGCACTTGAGGAAGATAATAATTTCGCATATACTACCAAGAACTTTCTGGATACTCCAAGCGATGCCAGTTTGTAGATCAGAGCTTGCCTGTTGACTGTGTCAAATGCTGCTTTGAAGTCTACAAAACAAACATATAACTTTTTATGCATTTCAATATGTTTTCTGGCTATGCTAGTTAGTGCGAAAATGTGGTCAATTGTTGAAAACCCGGAACGAAACCCTGCTTGAAAAATTCTGAGACGATTAAAATTTTCTATCCACGTAGAAAGCCTAACATAAAGAGTTGTGGCAAAGATCTTTCTGAGAGAATTTAGAATAGAGATTCCCCTATAATTTTCTGCTTGGGAAGCATCGCCTTTTTTAAATATTGCAAAAATAAGCGATTTGTTAAAACCAGAAGGAACGCAAGCATTATTATATATCTTGTTGAAATAATCCACAATATAATTTTTCGTACTGTTCCGTTTTTAAAGAATTCGACTGGAATGCCATCACAACCCTGGGCCTTATTGTTTTTCATAACCAGCAAAACTGAATCGAGCTCTTCACAAGAAATCGTACGGTCTAATTCAGATACAACTTCATTTTGTAACGCAAAGCTAAAAGCATAGAGGAAATACATTATCTAGAGTCCCGCCCGACTGGTACCCGTCCTACCTAAAACACCCTCAAATTTTATTCGAGGTGAACTCTCTCAAATTCGAGGTGAACTCTCTCAAACTCGCTATCGGTGAATACATGTGAGTGGGGAAAAAAAACAAAATGAAGGATTGGGCTAAAATAGAAACTTATGGAATTTTTGTGACCTGTCAAAAACGACAGTCAAATTTTGCAAAACAAAACAATGGATTTCAGATTTGAAGAGTAAGTTTTTGTTAATTCTTTTGATATTTAATATAATTTGATATTTTTCAGACCAAAAACCTTTATAATGAAAAGAGTATATACAAGTTCACTTCATTGAATAAAAAGTAAGTCAAATTGCAGCGAAGGAGGTGCAACAATAATCGATTTATTTTATACTCTGTGTTTCCATTTTAGATGCTGCCCATTACATACCATAATGCAGAAAGCAACTTCCATCAAGAAATCTGGAAGACAAAGTATACTTATTTACAGGTAAGTTTTTTATATTATATTTCTCTTAACAAATATACATAATATCAACGTTTTTACCGACAGACGCTGGCCATTGTGTGTTAATTTTTGTTGGAAGCGCAAGAACACTTCTAAACAATTTGTGTGGATTTTGGACTTAAAGGTGCATCTCTCTGTCCAGTACTCAATTGCTGCTGTATCATGTTTGGTGATATCTGCTTCCATCTCAGCGGCCATAGCTGCCGCAGGCGTTGACGGTGGAGGTGTCAGCATCTCTACCAAAAGTCAAATGCTTTCAAGGCAACAAAAAATGAGAAATTAACAACCAGAAAAACGTAATAGTAAATTTACTTACTTCTAACAAACTGCAGCAACACCACCAAGTCAATGATGCAAGTAGGCATTTCAACATTCTAGCAGCTGAGGTTTGGTGCTGGAACGACTCAACAGCAGTAACAGCAACTGCAGAGTAAGCAGGCAATTCGGGTTAGTTAATTAACTTGTGAGTGATCCAAACAGAAATATTTTAAATTATGATTCTTAAGGGCTTCCAACATGCTCGACCTATTCATCAGCTACCAGGAAATATAATGCAAGCCGCTAAAAAAAACTACTTTTGCAGTGGCAACAAAAGCAACATCTTCTGGTTCCACAAAGTACAACAGCGAGCGGATACCAGTTGTGTAAGTGCGAATCGAAACATTTTTATCATGATCAACTCGCTTAACCTTCGTCTTTTAGGTCTAAATCCAGGCTTATAGTGCCAAATGTCTCACTATCTCGCTGCCAATAAAGGACTACAGGGACACTTAGGTGGCTGAAGCAGCGGCTACTGCTGCCGCTGAGGCTGACACATACGACATAGAAGAGCAACTTGTTGGGACAATATCCCATTAACACCCAAGGGTATAGAAAAATAAAAATTTTGTATTTTTGTGATATTTTCTGTTTATTGAGTTTAAATTTAAAATAATTGCAAAAAAAAAAAGTTTTCAAAAAATAGTGGTCAGCAGTTACGAGGGTGTACTTTTTTTAGTACAATGGTATCATACATACTATTTTAATTTTGATTAATATGAAAATTTTTAAAGCAATCTTTATGTATGCAAAGGGTCACATTGCACATTTCACAACACCATTTCGATCGCTGATGGCACTGGCGACATCTTAACTGATTTGGTAACTTCTTTGCAAAATGGTATCCTGGGCTTTCTGTTATGCTCCTTTTGACTGCGAGTCTCGGTTGTCCTTGATTCAAAGTGTGAAATCTGAGATAATGCAGCGTAACAGCTCTTGTAAACTCCAGTAAATCACCTTTGTAGTTGTTGGTCAATTTGTGAAGCTTCCAGGCATTAGAGACAGTAGATGAAATCATCGATGTGAAAATGTTCCACCACCACTTCTTCGCTCTTATTTCTATAGAATAAGTGTTGATGAACTGATCGTGAAGATCAACACCACCCATATTTTTATTATAGTTTTTGAAGACAAGCGGCTGAGGAATATTAATTTTTTTCTGTTGTTCTTTGTCCCATCTTTTTACATTCTCGCAAGGTTCGATTTTGTCGTAGTTAGTGGCTATAGTAACGATGCTGTTGTCTTTCCATTTAACGAAAAGCAACTCATTGGTCTCGTCGAATTGGTGGTCAAAAGTACCCCTTTTTTGCTTTTGAAATTCTTTATTTTGAGGAAGAGGACATTTTTTGAGCCGATTGTCGCGAGCTGTTCCAGTTGCTCTAAATTTCTTTTGTTTTAAAATCTTCATAAGTTCATAGCTTGTAAAAAAATTGTCAAAATAAATTGCATGGTCAGTTGGACATTCAATATTTTTTAGTAAGTCAAGAACAACTCTTGACCCTAATGGCAATTTCTTTAGAGAAGGCTTAACATTTTTTGCTCCGCAATAAGTATCAAATTGATACATATAACCATCCTTGCTACAAAGCATCCAATTTTTGAAGCCGAACCTTACAGGCTTTCCTCTTATGAATTGCTTTGAAGAATGACGACCGAAGTATTTGACCATGGATTCATCTATAGATAAATGCTCATGCATATATCCCCATTTTTGAAATTTTTTGCACATAAGCTGGCTTAGCGGACGAAGTTTTGCCATTTTGTCATTCAAGTCAAGGTTGTTGTTATCAGCAAAATGTATGTACCTACCTTTTTATTTCTTGAAACCTGTTCCTTGACATACTGTTGGATACAATAGGAACATGGGTATCTGCCGACAGCTTCCAGTACATATATTCTCTAGCTTCAGAATGATAGCCCGAAAACAACAAGATACCAATGAAAGTTTTTAAGTCATCTTCATTGAATACAAAGCTGTGTTGATTTTTTTGGCCAGCATACAACATGGTTTGGCTCACAATGAGTTGTCTTACCTCGACATCAAACAATTTTTCAAAAACATCAACTTCGCTGAGCCCAATCAAATCACAGTTTTTTATTCTTTCCAAATAGTTTTCAGTTCTTTGAAATTCGTTTGGGGAAATTGTCTTTGTCCAAACAGGAGGGGCAATTAACTTTTTTAGCTCGGACAGCGGAAGGTCGTCATCGCTTTCGTATTCTTCTTCGAAAGTCAATCTATTCAAAACTCCGAAGATCTCAACCTCACCTGGAACATCTTGCGGTAATTCTATCGCTCTTATATTTTCTTCATCTAAATCCTCTTCGTCCGTAACGTAGTCCACTGGTGGAGGAACCATGACGATATCAGCATTGACTATATCGTCATTGCTGTATAGTTCGTCCAGGGCAGATTCCAGATTTTGAAAGCGTTTTCCATAAAAGTTTTTCGATGGGATGCTTTTGAAATTCATTTTAGAAACTAAAAACAAAGTGCATGCATAAACCCGTTGTACTTTTTAAAGTACATCAAACTTTGACGAAACTTACCTCCTTATATATACAACGAAATATATTTGAAATTACAATTTTCTAAACGTTATCTTTATTTCTTTTGATTATTTGGAAGGAAATCGAAATATTTGGATTTTTACGAGTTTTATGAGCACTTATGTTTTTGCAACTAACAACACGAGTAGAAATATAATATGTCATGCACAAAAAGACAGTTTCAAATAAGCCTACTTCGTTTTTTGTAAGAAAAAACTATGTGGAAAAATTCAAATTTATTGAATAAAGAAGAATAAATGTCAAACGTTTCATTTTTCAGTATTGCCATAATTTTATGGCTCCATCAACTTAGTTCATTTTACTGTACTTAAAAAAGTACAATGGGAGAGAATGGGATATAGAACCTCATAAATGACGGGAATCGGAAATCATTGGTAAGTCTTCTTAAAAAATAAATTGAATAAAAAACAATCTATCATCAGTTTTGCATGTACTATTATAGAATTTCCTGCAATTTTTGTAAACTTAAAGACTGACAAAATAGAAGCTGAATTCCATGAATTCATACTGCCTATTGTATCACCGAAGCATAGTGCATTCTGCTTAGAACTAACTGGAATGGACACAGGAATGCACCTACAAACTGCCCTAATGATGTTCCAAGAGTTGCTGCGCAAAGAGTCGCTAGCCGGCAATCTTCGCCTGGTGAAAATGTTTCATTGGGATTTTGGAATTTGCCTCGTAAAAGAAAGTCAACGCAAACGACTTAAGAAGCCACACATTTTCAATCAATGTATTGAATTACGAGCCCTATTCAAAAAATGGTGTAATTGTAACACATCAATTTTTAACAATTTCATTGTGGGCTTACTGACCAGAAGGCTCATGATGTCAAGACTGCTTCAAAGTATGTAAGTTTTACATATACCACAAAACTTGAAAGCACTAATTGACGTGTTTTTTTCAGCAGGAAATCAAAACGAAGCTTGGATGTCGATTTTACTCTGCCGTTCACTTGATTCAACGATATGCTTAGAATCTCATCCATGATTAGTCAAGATTCGTCGTGGCGTAGCTAGCTTGTTTTCAAGACGTTGATATGTAGATCCCATGTCTCACAGAAAGCATGAAGTTTGTTTATTTGCAGTTGCAGAGTTGAAGGATTCTCTGCCAGCAACACCAAGTCATCAGCATAAAGGAGTACCTTTATTTGCTGACCAGCAAAGCTAACGCCACCTGGACGAATTTCAGAAATGGAGTCAATGTATAGTGCGAAGAGTATAGGGCTTAGAATGCAACCCTGAGGAACACCTGCAGAAGTTGGGAACCATTCAGACAGCTTGGATCCATCCCACACGGTTGCACTTGAGGAAGATAATAATTTCGCATATACTACCAAGAACTTTCTGGATACTCCAAGCGATGCCAGTTTGTAGATCAGAGCTTGCCTGTTGACTGTGTCAAATGCTGCTTTGAAGTCTACAAAACAAACATATAACTTTTTATGCATTTCAATATATTTTCTGGCTATGCTAGTTAGTGCGAAAATGTGGTCAATTGTTGAAAACCCGGAACGAAACCCTGCTTGAAAAATTCTGAGACGATTAAAATTTTCTATCCACGTAGAAAGCCTAACATAAAGAGTTGTGGCAAAGATCTTTCTGAGAGAATTTAGAATAGAGATTCCCCTATAATTTTCTGCTTGGGAAGCATCGCCTTTTTTAAATATTGCAAAAATAAGCGATTTGTTAAAACCAGAAGGAACGCAAGCATTATTATATATCTTGTTGAAATAATCCACAATATAATTTTTCGTACTGTTCCGTTTTTAAAGAATTCGACTGGAATGCCATCACAACCCTGGGCCTTATTGTTTTTCATAACCAGCAAAACTGAATCGAGCTCTTCACAAGAAATCGTACGGTCTAATTCAGATACAACTTCATTTTGTAACGCAAAGCTAAAAGCATAGAGGAAATACATTATCTAGAGTCCCGCCCGACTGGTACCCGTCCTACCTAAAACACCCTCAAATTTTATTCGAGGTGAACTCTCTCAAATTCGAGGTGAACTCTCTCAAACTCGCTATCGGTGAATACATGTGAGTGGGGAAAAAAAACAAAATGAAGGATTGGGCTAAAATAGAAACTTATGGAATTTTTGTGACCTGTCAAAAACGACAGTCAAATTTTGCAAAACAAAACAATGGATTTCAGATTTGAAGAGTAAGTTTTTGTTAATTCTTTTGATATTTAATATAATTTGATATTTTTCAGACCAAAAACCTTTATAATGAAAAGAGTATATACAAGTTCACTTCATTGAATAAAAAGTAAGTCAAATTGCAGCGAAGGAGGTGCAACAATAATCGATTTATTTTATACTCTGTGTTTCCATTTTAGATGCTGCCCATTACATACCATAATGCAGAAAGCAACTTCCATCAAGAAATCTGGAAGACAAAGTATACTTATTTACAGGTAAGTTTTTTATATTATATTTCTCTTAACAAAATAATATCAACGTTTTTAACGACAGACGCTGGCCATTGTGTGTTAATTTTTGTTGGAAGCGCAAGAACACTTCTAAACAATTTGTGTGGATTTTGGACTTAAAGGTGCATCTCTCTGTCCAGTACTCAATTGCTGCTGTATCATGTTTGGTGATATCTGCTTCCATCTCAGCGGCCATAGCTGCCGCAGGCGTTGACGGTGGAGGTGTCAGCATCTCTACCAAAAGTCAAATGCTTTCAAGGCAACAAAAAATGAGAAATTAACAACCAGAAAAACGTAATAGTAAATTTACTTACTTCTAACAAACTGCAGCAACACCACCAAGTCAATGATGCAAGTAGGCATTTCAACATTCTAGCAGCTGAGGTTTGGTGCTGGAACGACTCAACAGCAGTAACAGCAACTGCAGAGTAAGCAGGCAATTCGGGTTAGTTAATTAACTTGTGAGTGATCCAAACAGAAATATTTTAAATTATGATTCTTAAGGGCTTCCAACATGCTCGACCTATTCATCAGCTACCAGGAAATATAATGCAAGCCGCTAAAAAAAACTACTTTTGCAGTGGCAACAAAAGCAACATCTTCTGGTTCCACAAAGTACAACAGCGAGCGGATACCAGTTGTGTAAGTGCGAATCGAAACATTTTTATCATGATCAACTCGCTTAACCTTCGTCTTTTAGGTCTAAATCCAGGCTTATAGTGCCAAATGTCTCACTATCTCGCTGCCAATAAAGGACTACAGGGACACTTAGGTGGCTGAAGCAGCGGCTACTGCTGCCGCTGAGGCTGACACATACGACATAGAAGAGCAACTTGTTGGGACAATATAGAACCTCATAAATGACGGGAATCGGAAATCATTGGTAAGTCTTCTTAAAAAATAAATTGAATAAAAAACAATCTATCATCAGTTTTGCATGTACTATTATAGAATTTCCTGCAATTTTTGTAAACTTAAAGACTGACAAAATAGAAGCTGAATTCCATGAATTCATACTGCCTATTGTATCACCGAAGCATAGTGCATTCTGCTTAGAACTAACTGGAATGGACACAGGAATGCACCTACAAACTGCCCTAATGATGTTCCAAGAGTTGCTGCGCAAAGAGTCGCTAGCCGGCAATCTTCGCCTGGTGAAAATGTTTCATTGGGATTTTGGAATTTGCCTCGTAAAAGAAAGTCAACGCAAACGACTTAAGAAGCCACACATTTTCAATCAATGTATTGAATTACGAGCCCTATTCAAAAAATGGTGTAATTGTAACACATCAATTTTTAACAATTTCATTGTGGGCTTACTGACCAGAAGGCTCATGATGTCAAGACTGCTTCAAAGTATGTAAGTTTTACATATACCACAAAACTTGAAAGCACTAATTGACGTGTTTTTTTTTCAGCAGGAAATCAAAACGAAGCTTGGATGTCGATTTTACTCTGCCGTTCACTTGATTCAACGATATGCTTAGAATCTCATCCATGATTAGTCAAGATTCGTCGTGGCGTAGCTAGTTTTTAAATGAAGTTGTAATTTTTCAAAGTTGTATGTAATTTAGTATAATTTTTGTTTTTTATATTGAATGCCATTATCTATAGATTATAGATTTTGAAATGTATCTCAGTTTTTAAATAATTAAAAAAAATATTGAATGTACTTTTTTCCAAGAAAAACACTTCTTTTTGGTTTTACTTAACTTGATCTGCTCAGTCAATTATTATTTATTAAGTAGATCTTATCTTGTTTTAATTGAGGCATATGTTAAATACTGTAACGAAGCGTTACAAATTATTATTCCGACCGACCGAAACCGAACCTAATTAATTCTATTTTTATTAATCCTACCCGTCCCCCCCCCAAGCCTGGGACACATAAATACCACACTTTTCCGACCGACCGAAACCGAACCTAATATATACTCGATTTTCATTAACCCTAACCGTCCCCCCCAAGCCTGGAACACATAAATACCACACCACATACGATACCCAAGCTCCATCAAAACAATATGAAACATTTTCATTTACCGTACATATAATTCACACTACGTTTGGACAGTAGATTCCATAAGGGGAAGCCAAATTGAGATGAGAAGAGGTCTTCTGCCTTTCCCAGTCGTAATACCAATCTTGTGTATAGGAGGTAGAATTCCTGCAACAATCTTAAATGGTCACTTATTGTAACCATAAAGAAGTTTCTAGAAAATTTTGTCCTAAAAGGTTATTTTTGTAATCCCCTTTCTTCCAAAGGGTATTACAAACAGAGGTATCCTCAATTCCCCGTTTTGTCTTCTAGTCTTAAGCTAGACGCACCAGTCGCATCAACCTGCTTATTCTCACGTTACACTTCGTACGTGGGCAAAGAGTTAGCCATCGCGGGCTACTCGCCGTTTATTCCTCGATAGAGGCAATTGCCGTATCAAAACAGATTATTCTCTTGCATTCTCCAAAGTGTGCATGAGCAGAGTTAGCTGCCGCGAGCCGCTCACCGGTTATTTCTTTAGACTTTCTAAAGACAAAAGTAGACCTTATTGGTTGTCTGCTGCTTATTCCCTCGTTTCACTTCTTCTAAGTGCAACTTGGGCCGAGGTGACCCCTTGAGGGCAGCTCATTGATTGTTTCGCTAGAGTTGTTCTAGTGACAGGAGAAATCGCTCCAACTGCTTATTCCCGCACTTACACGGGCAAAATTGGTCATCGCGGACCACTTTCCGTTTATTCTTCTATCTAGCCGATAGAAGCATAGCCTACATAAGTTATATGAAGTATTATGTTATTTATGTTAAGCAATGACAATGTAAACTCTGTAAAACCTAAAACTTTATGAATAAATAAAAATCGTTTGAACCTAATCACTCCTAAGTTTTTTTTTTGCTTTCTTTGGGATTTACCCTGGACATCCACGAGCTTTCCTCGGCCTCGATAAAAAAAAGCATCACAAATTGGCGCCCGAGCAGGGACCTCGAGAAGGTTCAACCGTATTCCGATCACCGACCAGGAATCTTCAAGAGGTACCACCGACCGACTAACGCCCAGATCGTTTATCGTTTACAGAACACCTGATACTACCGATCATGTCCGATGCCGAGGACCAAGGTCAAGTTGACCATAATATTTATAAGAATCTTGGGTTCATATATTTTTTAAAGAAAGCCGAATTAATTGAAATGTTAGTTTCCCGAAATTTGGATTCTTCAGGGACATTGCAAGTTCTTCGACAACGCCTAAGTCATCATCTTAAACAGGTGCGCGCTCACGCTTCGACCCAGAATTTATGTGAAGAATGGGAAAATTTAGTCGAAAAAAGAAACAACGCTGAACCCACCGATGACGTCACCTCCGCCAGTAAACCTGCCAGTACCACACCCCCTGCAGATAAGGACTTTAATGATGCTCCTCTTACTCCTTTAAAAAGTGTTAACACTTCCCTTTACGAAGAGACTTCGTTCGCCGTACCACCGACCCAAAAACCATCAATAGTTCAAACCCCCCCAAACGATTACGACTTTCAAACCGGAAAGTTGTTGTCAACTGGACCAGCACAAGCAACCCCTGCATCCCCCATGCTTAATTATGATCAAACCGAACACAGAACCAAAAGCAGGCAAACCCATGCAACCCGACTTACCTTAAGTTATGAAGCAGAAATAATGAACACCGTCCGCAAGTGGGGATTGCGCTTCGATTCATCAGGAAATCCATTGGAATTCATGGAGAGGGTTGCCGAGTTAACTAGGTGCTACAACATACCGCCGAACGACATGTTACGAACTTTACCAGAGCTTTTTAGGGGCACGGCGCTGGAATGGTTACGCATAAAAGGAGAAACTTTTGTATGTTGGGAAGACTTCCGCAAAGCCTTCCTCCTGCACTTTTTACCGGCCCGCTATCAACATAAACTGGAAGACGAAATCCTCCGTAAACGTCAAGGACCACGCGAGAAAGCTAAGGATTACATCCTTGCTACACAATATCTCATACGCCAGCATCCCCGAATGAACATCGAGGAGAATATAGACCGAATCTATGATAACTTGCGGCCTGAGTATCGTTATTACATTAAACGCCGGGACTTCACTACTCTCGATGAACTCGCTGCTCTAGTAGAAGAATTCGAAGCCGTTAAGATGGATGACCGAGGTGCGCACCTTCCGAACAGCCAAACACCCCCCGCCACTTCTGCTCATAGAAGTCCTTTCGCAATTGTTCCGTATGACAGAAACACGCATTGTTGGAACTGCAAGCAACGAGGACATCGCAAAGAGACTTGCCGAAGGCCATTTAGACTGTTTTGTTCTTTTTGCGGAGAAGACGGTAGACTTTCAAAAGATTGTCAATGTCATAAAAACCCTGTAGCTACAGTAAATGCCTTACCGAACCAGGACCCTCGTTATTTTGTTCCAATTAAGATAGAAAATCAAACATATCATGCCTTATTCGACACCGGTGCTACAAGAAGCTTCATTGGTGACGAGCTGCGAAATAAATTCAGACAGATGGGAATGCCGATGCGAGATCATCGCCATTCGATTCAACTTGCCAACGGAGACCCAATTATTACATCAGAGCATTACACCGCAACTTTAAGCTTAGGAGGCGTACCGATGACCTGTGAAGTGACCTACCTACCTTCACTTGAAGAAGCTGCCTTAATAGGGATTGATGTAATGAACAGAGCAGGTTTGCAAATATTTATGGGTGGACGGCCCGTTGTCGGCAGGCGACCAGAGACCAATTTAGAATCACTGTGCACGGTTACATCATCTCACCTGCCAGAAGTTCACCAAACAAAGTTGGACGACTTCTTAAGCAAAGAACTACCAAGATTTGATGAAATAACAGAATTAGCAAACGTACCGCCACACCGAATCCGTTTGAAAACCGAAGAACCGTTTAAACAGCGGTATTACCCGCGGAACCCGGCGATACAAAAATTTATAGACGAAGAAATCGATGAATTATTAAAAACCGGAAAAATTAGTCCTTCCAAAAGCCCATACAGTTCACCTATTGTCCTTGTAAGGAAGAAATCAGGGTCGTGGAGAGTATGTGTAGACTTCCGACGACTGAACGAAGTTTCAGTGAAGGACGCGTACCCCTTACCCTATATAAATGCCATTTTGGACAAGTTGCGAGGGGCCAAGTTCATGACTACCCTGGATTTAAAACAAGGCTATTGGCAAATCGCATTGGATCCAAAATGCCGCCAATACACCGCATTTACAGTTCCCGGAAGAGGATTGTTTGAATGGAATGTGATGCCTTGTGGACTCCATTCAGCAGGTGCAACATTCCAAAGAGCCATGGACTCGTTATTTGGACCAGCCATGCTTGATCATGTTTTAGTATATCTAGATGATATTATCATTATCAGCAGTTCATTCGAGGAACATATACAACATTTGAAAGAAGTATTTGACAAGCTTCGTAACGCTAATCTTAAAATTAACATTGAGAAATGTAATTTCTGCCGAGAAAGTTTGAAATACTTAGGCCACGTTGTAAGTAAAGAAGGAATTCACACTGACCCTGACAAAATCCGTGCCGTCCAGGAACTTAATGCGCCGTCCAATACCAAAGAGCTACGCCGTATCCTAGGAATTTGTTCTTGGTACCGGCGTTTCATAAAGGACTTTTCTACTGTGGCTACCCCTCTAACTAACCTTCTTAAAAATGGTGTTAAGTGGAACTGGGGAAAATGTCAACAAGAAGCGTTCGACTCACTAAAAACTAAGCTTACTGAAGCACCAGTTCTGGCCTGTCCAAACTTTGATCTCACTTTCACCCTGCAGACTGACGCAAGCAATTATGGCTTAGGCACCGTGTTAACACAAGTGGTTGACGGACAAGAAAAGGTAATAGCGTACGCAAGTCGCACCCTTACTGCACTGGAGCAGAAATATGCCACTACTGAAAAGGAATGCTTGGCAATTTTGTGGGGCATACGGAAAATGCGCCCATACCTCGAAGGTTACCACTTCCGCGTCGTCACCGACCACCATTCTCTGAAATGGTTACATACCCTTGAAAACCCTTCCGGCAGGTTAGCTAGATGGGCCTTAGAACTACAACAATATGATTTTAAGATAGAATATCGGAAAGGGGCGATGAACGTGGTAGCCGATGCTTTGTCCCGAGATCCCCTTCCAATCACCGAAATGGATAAGCTAGCGGTTGCACGCGATTTCAAATTGGATTGGACTGAGAGGATGAAAATACAAGTGGAAAAGGAACCTTCTAAATTTCCGGAGTATAAAATTGTCGAAAATAAGTTGTACCGCCGATTCGCTAATCTTCAACCAATGGCCAGCCCGCAAGAATATGAATGGAAATTATGCGTACCCTTACTAGACAGAAACCAGTTGTTGCATGAAAATCATGATGTCGTCACAGCCGGCCATTTGGGTATAGCCAAAACTATCGCTCGCATTTCCAAAAGATATTATTGGCCGGGTATGTTCCGGGATATAAGTAATTACGTGCGAAAATGCCAAGTCTGTAAGCGACACAAAGTACTGCAGCAAAAACCAAACGGCCAAATGTTTACCACTCCCGTAGAAGAACCGTGGGAAATCGTATGTGCCGACTTCGTTGGACCCCTACCGCGATCTATGAAGGGGAATACTACAATGTTAGTTATGATGGATAAATTCACCAAATGGGTCGAAGCTGTCCCCATGAGAGCCGCAACAACTCCGTCTCTAATTAAAGCTATAAGGGAGCGAATCGTCACACGTTTCGGAGTCCCGCGCCTGTTTTTAACCGATAATGGGGCCCAGTTCATGAGTGGTCAGTTTAAGGAATTTTTAGCCGACATGGGTATCCAACAGCGCTTGACCGCCCCATACTCTCCTCAAGAGAACCCCACCGAAAGGGTAAATCGCGTGATCAAGACCATGATTGCGCAATATGTCGAAGAGAATCAACGCACATGGGACGAGCATTTACCAGAGTTGACCTTCGCGATAAACACAAGCCGCCACGACTCTACCGGTTACTCTCCAGCACTGTTAAATTTCGGACGAGAACTCAGGGTTCCCCGGGAATTCGCAACATCATTGCCACCAGAAGGGCCAGCGGAAGATATAAAGGCCCGACGAGAACGTATGCATGTTTTGTACAATTTAGTTCGCATAAACTTGGAAAAAGCCAGCCAAACTCAAGCCCGATATTATAATCTCAGGAGAAGACCCTGGCGCCCAAGTATTGGAGAGCAGGTGTACAAGCGGACAAGAGTTATTTCCTCAGGGGTCAACTACTTTGCTGAGAAATTAGCACCCCGCTACGAAGGCCCGTACGAGGTGGTGAAAATTATTTCCCCCGTAATAGTCTTATTAAAGAATAAAGTAAGCTCTCAAAAATTAAGAGGGAGAGAACCGATACTCCGAGCCCATGTCAAGGATTTAAAGGGCTATTATTCTCCTCAGTGCAATAAAATTTCAATACTAAGTCCCGCAGAGCTCGTCATTAGCAAACCGACAGTTAACCGGAGCGGACGTGCCTCAGCCTTAAGCAATATCTTTTGCGCTCCAAATCAACCAAGAAGTAAAGAAGCCCGTAGGGAAGAAGTTTTGCAAAGAAAAAAAGCTGATTTTAATTGTTACAAAGTTACAGACTTCATCAGTATCAACCCGACCGTCAACATGAGCAGACGTCAGCAGAACATTGATCAAGATTACGGAGAATCATCGGAGGGACGAAGCAGCTCTCATGGCCGAGGATTCCACCGCTTATCGGCACCCGAACGCTACTACCCGAAGGCCAGTGACAATCGCCCCACTAATCTCGCAGTCAACAACACCGCTCGCTCCGTCATACCACCGCCTATTGATCCTACAATGCGACAGACTACGGCTCCATCCAAAGTCAAGCCACCGGTAAGAGAGGACGACAGCCTTATAATCGGATTGAGTAAGCCCAAGAGACGAGTTAGTCATACGACCCAGCGGCATGACCTAAACTCCGCTAAGCCTATTATACCTAGGCCATCACCAGCAGTTGAGATGGCAGAAGTAAGAGCCCAGCGGAAAAAGGCGGAAGAGAGCTGGTTCACTTTGAATCCGCCAGCCGTTCCAGTACAGCAACAACCGGCTTATGTGCTCGTTAGGAACCCGCCTCCCTCACTGCCTTTATCAGGATTCTTTCTGATCGACCATCCGACGACAGTCAAGAATTCCCTGCCACCGGTCAGACCCATGTTGGAACCATCTATCAGCTCGCCACCTATTTTGTTGCCACCCCACCCGGTCGTAACAAATGTCGAGATTGTTCGAATACCAGCCGCTTTATCCGCCGCACCTACTGATGTGCCAACCGCCGTGCCATCCGGCATGCCATCCGCCGTACCGTCTGCTGTGAGATCTGCCGTGACATCTACCGTTCCGTTTACCGTGTCTTCGCCCGCGCCATCCACTATGCCTTCCGCCGCTTCAGCCTCAACCAGCTTCTTGCCCGAAAATAAAGCTCTTGTTAACCGCCGAGATCGCCGACATGAGCTGTCATTTGATCCCTTTAAAGGAATCGAGCTTAAAGGAAACCGACACTACAGGACCTTCACGATTAATCGCCCTTGGGGCCCCATATCAGTGAGGATGAACAAAAAGGGGACGAAGGCTTCCCTGAAGTTTAAAAGCTTGATTAAGGAGATTGAGCTTGAGAAGTAAAAACTGTCTACCGCCGCCGCTAATTTTCTTTTGGAATTGCTATTATGTTTTTTTTTGAAATATTTCTTATGTAAATTTTCTTTGAATTTGTTGAATGAATATTTCTCTTTACCTATCATGTATGAATTATTATACTTTCTTGTTATTATTATTTATCATGTAAGAACATTTTTTTTTTTTGTTTTGTTGAATTATATAAATTAAGGAATTGAAATTATTTCTTTTTATTAAAAAAAAAAAAAAAAAAAAAAAAAAAAAAAAAAACACTTTCCAAGGTATTTCTTTAAGACGAGAAGGTTCTCGTCTCCCGAAGAGAGAGGGGAATGTAACGAAGCGTTACAAATTATTATTCCGACCGACCGAAACCGAACCTAATTAATTCTATTTTTATTAATCCTACCCGTCCCCCCCCCAAGCCTGGGACACATAAATACCACACTTTTCCGACCGACCGAAACCGAACCTAATATATACTCGATTTTCATTAACCCTAACCGTCCCCCCCAAGCCTGGAACACATAAATACCACACCACATACGATACCCAAGCTCCATCAAAACAATATGAAACATTTTCATTCACCGTACATATAATTCACACTACGTTTGGACAGTAGATTCCATAAGGGGAAGCCAAATTGAGATGAGAAGAGGTCTTCTGCCTTTCCCAGTCGTAATACCAATCTTGTGTATAGGAGGTAGAATTCCTGCAACAATCTTAAATGGTCACTTATTGTAACCATAAAGAAGTTTCTAGAAAATTTTGTCCTAAAAGGTTATTTTTGTAATCCCCTTTCTTCCAAAGGGTATTACAAACAGAGGTATCCTCAATTCCCCGTTTTGTCTTCTAGTCTTAAGCTAGACGCACCAGTCGCATCAACCTGCTTATTCTCACGTTACACTTCGTACGTGGGCAAAGAGTTAGCCATCGCGGGCTACTCGCCGTTTATTCCTCGATAGAGGCAATTGCCGTATCAAAACAGATTATTCTCTTGCATTCTCCAAAGTGTGCATGAGCAGAGTTAGCTGCCGCGAGCCGCTCACCGGTTATTTCTTTAGACTTTCTAAAGACAAAAGTAGACCTTATTGGTTGTCTGCTGCTTATTCCCTCGTTTCACTTCTTCTAAGTGCAACTTGGGCCGAGGTGACCCCTTGAGGGCAGCTCATTGATTGTTTCGCTAGAGTTGTTCTAGTGACAGGAGAAATCGCTCCAACTGCTTATTCCCGCACTTACACGGGCAAAATTGGTCATCGCGGACCACTTTCCGTTTATTCTTCTATCTAGCCGATAGAAGCATAGCCTACATAAGTTATATGAAGTATTATGTTATTTATGTTAAGCAATGACAATGTAAACTCTGTAAAACCTAAAACTTTATGAATAAATAAAAATCGTTTGAACCTAATCACTCCTAAGTTTTTTTTTGCTTTCTTTGGGATTTACCCTGGACATCCACGAGCTTTCCTCGGCCTCGATAAAAAAAAGCATCACAATACAACAAAATTGAAAAATAAAATATTTGTAATCCTAATTCTTCTCATGTTTTGGTTCATCACGTCAACTGCATTAGTTAAAAATACAGTATCTTCATCAGAGTTAAAACAACGTATCCCACTTAACCTTAAATAGCAAGATGATTTTGCAAAGTACATATCTTTACCTTTTAGCTACAGCTTTAATCATTTTAGTATTTCACTTAATTTTCGTAATTTTTCATTAGTTATGAGAAGATTCATGCCTCCATTTAACTCTACCTGAATTTTTGAAAAATTTCAAACAGAATATTGAAGAAAAATAATGCAGATTTGGAAAATCATCACAAGTTTTTTTGAGAAAAATCTACTCCATGAATTTTGATAACCTCGAAAAGCCTTAATGTATGTATATTATGTCACTAATTATAAGGTTAAGTGCCGAATAGAATTTTTTTTTTTTTTTTTTTTTTTTTTTTTTTTTTTTATCCGATGGAAATCTTCAAAAGACACTCGGTAAGAATCGGTACCGAGTAGTGTGGGACTCTTACCGCACTAAAACCACCGGTGAATCAGGACCAATCTATGAAAGATCGACAAATGATTTTTATTTCTTAATTTTTAAATCGCATTGGGGGAAGTTTAAGGTTATAACACTTCCCCGTAGCTTTTAGACCATCAGCTCATGAGGCTTGGTTCTTCTTAATCTCCGAACATTGTCTCGTACATTTAATACGGTCTCCATTTCGGAATTAGTATGACTTTGCAGTCGCTGATTGTGTGATACAGCGTGTTTCTTAACCACTTCTGTAACCATTTCAATTTGAAGGTCACGATGTAGATCGCTATTTCTTATATACCAAGGGGCATTTATTATTCCACGAAGGACCTTGCTTTGGAATTTTTGGATGGGTTCAGCATTTGTTTTCTTTGTACAGCCCCATAGTTGGATGCCATATGTCCAAACAGGTTTCAATACTTGCTTATATAACATTAGTTTGTTCTGGATAGATAGGTCAGAGTTCTTTCCTATTAACCAGTACATTTTTCTGTACTTCAAGTTTAGTTCTTCTCTTTTCTTTTTGATGTGTTCTTTCCATTTAAGCTTTGCATCCAAATTCATTCCAAGGTATTTGGCGGTATTGGAGTAAGGTACTTCTGTACTGTTTATAAATATTGGAACATTGTTTATGTTTTTGTTTGTAAAGTTTATATGCGTCGATTTTGTTTCGTTTAATTTGATACGCCATTTGTGCGTCCAATCACTAACTTTATCGACTGCATTTTGCAATTTTTGTGTAGCCTTCGTAACGGATTTATCTGGCACCAATATTGCAGTATCATCAGCAAAGGTGGCCATGATAGCGTTGATGTCCACTGGAATATCCCTTGTATATAACAGATACAGGGTTGGTCCTAGGACACTTCCTTGTGGTACACCGGCTTCAATTTTCTTAAGTTCCGAGTAATTTTGGTCGTACCGTACTCTAAAGAGTCGGTTCGTAACGTAGGATTTCAGTATTTCGTAGTACTGCCTGGGGAGGTCCCTTTGCAGTTTGTACTCAAGTCCCAAGTGCCAAACCTTGTCAAAAGCTTGAGCAACATCTAAGAATACAGACGAGCAAACTTGTTTTTCTTCAAGTGCCTTTTCCACAACATCCGTAATTCGATGCACTTGGTCTATCGTGGAATGTTTATTTCTAAATCCAAACTGATGGCTCGGAATTAGTCTTCTTTCTTCAATTATTTTGCTAAGCCTTTTCAGTAGCAGTAAGATGTAACTTCTGTTGGTGGCTTACCTTGTTTATTTATAACAATGACTTCTGCAATTTTCCAATGATGTGGCACATATCTTAGTTTAAGGCATGCGTTTATTATAAATTGGAGTTTCCATTTTATTTTACAAAAAAAAATAAACATTATTAACAAACCAAGGAATCTAAATGTTTGATGATTAAAATAATTCTTCATCACTAAAAAAGAATACAGTATTATAGCTAAGGACTTATAATAAATGTAAAATTAAATGTCCATAAGGATCTAAATCATCGTAGATTTGTAGTGATCCTCGGGCAAAGCGCTCTGGAGGTGGAATTAGACCGATTGGTTCATGATAATTATGATGTGTTGGATATTTTGGAACAACCTTTAAATGAATGTTAATCAATTAAAATTAATTTTGGATTTTAAATAAACTTACTTCTGATGGTGTAGCACTGTTCTTCATATAGTAGTTGTCTTTCTCAAAATCGTCTGGGGAAAGCCATTGGAGTTTTCAGCATTTTCCTTCTTCTTCTTGGCATCTTCGAAATCGATATGTATGCTTTATTGAAGCCACATCAGCATTCGGACACTATGAACAAAAGAAAAAATGACAAATTAACAACTAGAAAAACGTAATAGTAAACTTACTTACTTCTAAGCCCGAAGTTAAGCTGCAACAAAGCATTAACAGCAGCAATATGATTTGGACGAACATAGCAAAAATCCACAGTTGAACGGCTTGGGGTTTTCCCGGTAACGCTGTGTCACTATTGTTGATTATGAAACTAAATATTTCTTCTTTATGTCTTGACCTTCTGGTTTGTCTGATGAGTTTGAAATGGTAGGTGATGTTAATGCTGATGCTCTAACCGTAGCTTATTTTTTGACTTGAATCAAAATTGTTTCCTCTGAAAGAACATTTTTTAGAAATGTGTTTAGTTTAGAGAACTCTTTAAATATGCTCACTCTTTTTCACTGCTTAACGTTTATTTTATTAGCTATTTTATCAGCTGTGCGCATACGTTTCATTGGAGTAGTTCCTCTTGACTGTGACGAGATGGGGATGACGATGTATCCGAACCAAGACCACTAGATTTTGAAGATCCTGAAAATAAGAAAAGTTATACTTGAGATAATTTTAAAAAATACAATCTCTCACCTCAAACGGAACAACTCGTAACACAATGCTTTCTCTTCGTGTTATCGGTTCCAGATTCCAGGCTGAAAGAAGTACTTTGCATTGCACAGATGGTGACGTCCGTGTGCTATTGCTATCAAATGCTTCAATTGATTTAGCGAACCCTTAACTTCATAGCCACATTTTCGACATGCATCCCAACGAATAAAGCATGTCAGACCGGTTTCATCGCGAAGCCTTTCTTTAGTCTTCTGCAATATCTATCCCTTCACTGTAATTGGCCCTTCTCATTCCTACAGTTCAAAATTGAGGACATAAGAACCTATCAGAATAGAGCGATTTGATTGATAGGAGCAACATCTTGTCATCAAGTGTAATTTCAACTAAAAAACAAAACAATATTCATATAATTTGAGTTTTAAATGAATGTGACGAACGCACTTACCTTGAATTTGTACCTCTTCGAGGCTGTGGATTTTTCGTTCCAGAATAGATATGTTGGCTTCCTTCTCGGGGAATTCCACTTTTTTTGTTGCAACATTTTCCTTGGTTTCTTCTTTATCTGAGGACCAATTAAGTACAAATTCATTATAAATTTTTATTTCAATAAATTGATATTTTCGATTTAAATTGTTTTACCTTCATTTGCATTACTGGGAATGAATTTTGTTTTGTTTTCTTTTTTATTTTCGTTGTCAAAATACTTACCTCGCTGTTAATCTGTCAAAACTGGGTTAAACTCAAATTAGGCCACGTTCGCATTGTAGTTCTATGGTGCGCCTATACTTCCTGCATGATTTTTTCTGTTTTTATCAAAAATGTTCATAAAAATCATAGAATTTGTTTGCCAAAAGCAGTCAAATATTATTTTTAGTTCAGTTTTCACTGAAGATAAGTTGCAAAATAAATTTTTCTTTAAATATTGCATTAATTTTTCAATTTTTGAATTCAACGGATCTCTTTTTTGAACGGCCGAGTTCACCTCATAGTTTTTTCCCTCGCTGTTGAGCAATATGGGCACAAATTCCATTACAACTACATTCATAATGACTTTTTCCCATAAGAAATGCACGGGACAACTAACACATGCTTATCCTTATGGACAAAATCCTCTCAATTTAGCTTGTAGGCCGAAAGAGAGCAAACCCATTAAGTCGGGACTCTAGATAATATATTTCCTCTATGGCTAAAAGTATGAAGATTCTCCTCCGCTGACAATAGAGTTTTAAAATGAGCAGCTAAAGTCTCAGCTTCGAGAGAAATCTTCATACTTCTACCACAGATAATAATTTTATACAGATGTCTCACCCTTATGGCGAGAAATGATATATGAAACTGAAATCAACCAAAAAAAAGAGCTTTTTCAAAAAGTTTTTGATCGCTTGTCGACGACGAGAAAAAAAATATTTACAGTTGCCTTTGAAAATAGAAACAAAGCAAGGACAAGGTTGTCTTTATAGCTCGAGTTCGTATAATCGGATATGTAAATGCTATACTCTGTCCAACAAAAATAGTCAGTACACGTCTTATGGGAGAGCTTTTTTCTTGCAAATGGTGCCAGTCAGTGGTGTTATTCCCTTTTCACCTACTGAAAAAGAAAATTCAACCACTGACTTACACATAAATTGTTGTTGTAATTACGCTTCGACGAGGGTACATCCCCACAACCTTTACCATACGCAGCCAAAGCCACACTGACACTGATAAATAATGTGTTCATAAACAACCCTCTTCGTATGTATTGAAAATAAGCCGATTGTTATTAGAGTTACCATTTCCACGTTAATGCAAATCATGGTGGATTTTTCTTTGGATTTTGTTTGGGAGCTTTCAGAAAGTGTGCTTTTTTAAAAGCTTTTGAGAACAAATATGGGAATGGTGTTGTCGCTTGCTGTTTTTCGGTAAGTAAAGTTTATTTATTACTTACTTACTTACTTACTTAAGGTGGCGCTACAGTCCGGGGCGGACCTGGGCCTCAACCAACATGCGTCTCCAGCCAGCTCGGTCCCTAGCTAGCTGTCTCCAATTTCGCACGCCAAGTTGGTTGAGGTCCTCACCCACCTGAGTGCGCCACCTGAGTCGCGGTCTTCCTCTACTGCGCCGTCCCTCGGGATTGGATTCGAAGACCTTCCGGGCTGGAGCGTTGATGTCCATTCGCTCTACATGACCCAGCCATCTAAGCCGTTGGACTTTTATTCTGCTAACTAGGTCAGTGTCGCTGTACAGCCCGTACAGTTCGTCGTTATATCTTCTCCTCCATTCTCCATCTATACGTACGGGACCAAAAATCACCCGAAGAATTTTCCTCTCGAAGCATCCTAAGACGTTCTCATCTTTCTTTGACAGGGTCCAGGCCTCAGCGCCATAAATGAGACCCGGGATGATGAGTGTCTTATAGATGGTGATTTTAGATGATCGAGAGAGGACTTTACTTCTCAATTGCCTTCTAAGTCCAAAGAAGCAGCGATTTGCAAGAGTTATTCTTCGTTTGATTTCAGCGCTGGTGTCGTTGTCTGTGTTTATAGCGGTGCCTAGGTAGACAAAGTCCTTAACTACCTCGAAGTTATAGCTGTCCATGGTGACGTTTTGTCCAAGACGTCGTTGTTGTTGTTGTCCTTTTTCGATGACAGCATATACTTGGTCTTGCCCTCATTGACCACTAAACCCATCTTCTTCGCTTCCGTCGCAATGCTCAAAAACGCTCCACTGACATCACGCTTTGATCTTCCAATTATGTCAATATCATCTGCGTATCCGAGTAATTGGATAGACCTTTGGAAGATTGTGCCTCTAGTGTTGACGGTTGAGTTTTTCACAATTCTTTCCAGAACGATATTAAAGAAGTCGCATGACAGTGCATCGCCTTGTCTAAAACCTTTTTTGACATCAAATGCATCGGTGAGATCTTTTCCGAATTGATGGAGCAGCGTGCATTCTCCATCGTCATTCTGCACAAACGGATGAGTTTGACAGGGATGCCAAAACTAGACATTGCTCTGTAGAGCTCTTCCCTATGGATGCTGTCATACGCGGCTTTAAAATCGATAAAGAGATGGTGGGTATCGATTTGAAGTTCCTGGGTTTTTTCCAAGATCTGCCGTAGTGTGAATATTTGGTCGATAGTGGACTTTCCTGGTCTGAAGCCACACTGATAAGGACCTATCAGGTTGTTGACGAACGGCTTCAGACGTTCACATAATATGGCAGAGTTGTAGTTGGCGCAATTTAGAGGGTCTCCTTTCTTATGTATCGGGCAAACTATGCTGAGATTCCACTCATCGGGCATGCTTTCTTCCGACCATATTTTGCAGATGAGTTGGTGCATGCTCCCTACCAAGTCATCCCCTGCTGCTTTGAATAGTTCTGCAGTGATGCCGTCAGCTCCAGCAGCTTTGTTTGACTTCAGCTTAGATATAGCTATCTTCACTTCGCCGAGGTAGGGTAGGCGGAATTGTTGATCTGCGTCGCCTAGGTTGAGTGGTTCTATCTCCCTTACAGCGGAATTCGATTCGTCATCGCCGTTATATAATTTGGAGAAGTGGTCTTTCCATATTCTCAGCATAGACTGCGGTTCTACAACGATGTTCCCCTGATCGTCTTTACAGGCTTCGGTTCGGGGCTGGTACCCTTGGGAGGTTTTTTTTACCTTTTGGTAAAATTTACGAACCTCATTCCTGTTGTGACATCCCTCTATCTCCTCGATCGCGCGCTTCTCATGCTCTCTTTTTTTTCGTCTAAGAAGCCGGTGTTCCTCTCTCCTCTTCTGCTCGTAGAGCTCGCGAGCAGCTCTGGTCCTCCTGTGCAGCGCCGTTTTGTATGCCTGTTGTTTCGCTGCGTGCGCTTGCCGGCATTCGTCGTCAAACCAGGGGTTTCGCTGTGGTGGCCGTGTGAAACCTAGCACTTCAGAGGCGGCATCTCTGATGGCCGCAAGACAATGTTGCCACTGGTCTTCAATGCTTAATGCAGGCAGCATAGGACTCCTTAAGAGGTTACTTGAGACTCGATCGGAAAAGGACATGGCAGTCTCTTGCGATTGTAGCCGTCTAACGTCGAAACTTCTCACAGTACTTCCTTGTTTTGGCTTGGATCGGGATATCCGTAGTCGTACCTTGGCTACAACGAGGTAGTGGTCCGAGTCAATGTTGGCCCCTCGGAATGTTCGGACATCCTGTATACTGGAGAAGTGTCGTGCGTCGATCGCAATGTGGTCAATCTGGTTTACAGTTGATTGATCAGGAGATTTCCATGTCCCCTTGTGGATATTGAGATGTGTGAACTGCGTACTAGCTACCAGAACGTCTCGCCCCGCAGCGAAATCGATCAGCCTGAATCCGTTGTCGGAGGTGGTGTCGTGCAGGCTGTATCTCCCGATTGTGCCACCAAAGATGTCTTCTCTTCCTAGCTTGGCATTAAAATCTCCTAAGACAATTTTAATGTCATAGCCAGGGCACTGCTCATATGTCTTGTCCAAGAGCTCGAAGAATATGTCTTTGGTGTCTTCATCTTTCTCCTCTATTGGGGCATGCGCGCATATTAGGCTTATATTGGCGAATTTAGCCTTGATGCGGATTGTCGTGATGCGCTCGCTCACACTGTTGAAACTCAAGACTTTTTGCCTGAGTCTAGTTCCAACCACAAATCCACACCCAAATAGACGCTGCCTTTGTTCTCGGTAGCAGTCGCCGTAGTATACATCGCAGTCTTTTAATTTGCGTTTGCCCGGTCCATCCCATCGCACTTCTTGGATGGCGGTAATATCTGCCTTGCAGCAGTTTAGGGCTTCCGCTAATTGTTCGGCTGCACGTGGTCTGTTAAGGGACCTAACATTCCACGTACAGATCCGAAGTTCGTTGTCCTTGTTTCGTTTGCTTGGGTTGTCAACAGTGAATCCGTCCGTATCCGAGGCTTGTTGGTGCTTCGCAACTAGAAAGGTTTTTACGTGGTCAGGAAGTCACCCCGACGGCACAACCCCCAACTTGGAGGGCCAGATCCTTAATATAACTCCAAGGACGGGGAGCCGGATAAACCGCTCCTTATAGGCCTGGGCTCCGAATAAGTCGTAGAAGCCCTATAAGGTGTTCACTAAGTAGTTCAACCTTACTGGAACTGTAGACGCCACCGTTGATTCCATCTCGAGAATTCGTCCGCTGCCGTCTGGATAAGGAGAGGTGCCTTAGTGGAAACACCTCTCCCCCCTCTCTCGTTTGCTGCCCCCAACAACTTTCCACTGGGGTTAGAACCCAATCTCCAGTTGAGGTAGTAGGCACCCGATGTTCACCGCGGGGAGGTGAGAGTAGGAGTTGATAGACAGAGGTGGGTTTTGAGTAAAAAAACCTGTGGACGCTTGTGTCCTCTTGAATGCACATGTCTACCATTTGAACATCGAAGTTTATTTATTACTCTTCGTAAATTAACCCTTTGTTCCCGGAGATGTCAACTTTTTTCAAATATTTGTATAAAAACTTAAAATGTATATAGAATGTGTATAATGAATAATGCATTTAAATAAAAAAAATAATATTCACTAAAAATAAAAAAAAAAACAGTAGGAATATAAAGAAAAAATATAGAGTATTTGGTTTAATTGCGAAAGCACTAGGAAGCAAAGGGTTGAGTTTAAGCGAAAATTATTTATAATACATGGTGTAATTATAGATGGTGAAAAATAGTGATTTTGTTCATAAAAAAAATATTCTTTGAAAAAGTGTTTATTTATACGGTGTTTTATAATCAGTGCCAAAAAAAGAACTGCTTTTATTTTATTATAAATCTGTGCTGTGTTGTTTATAAATTGTGTATTTGTGAATATTGTGTGATACAGAACCGAAAATTTTCATAATTGAATTTATGTTACTCTTAGTTTTCACAAAGGGGTTTTTGAATTCGGGATTATGTACATAATTTATAAATTTTCTTAAACGGAATTATTTTTAACTTTCAATTTAAAATCAAAAGTTGGTAGCCCTACTAATATTTATCAGAGCTTTTTCGAAATTTATAATGGGCACTACGGAAACCCTGTAATATTTGCTCTCTCTCACAGCTTAACGAGATTTCACTTCAGTCAGAGTGAGAGGTAAACGTCCTATCCAAAAACACTCCATTACCAAGACCGGAATCTCAGACTGACATTTCGGTTTGCCTACAAGCTATGTCGGAATAAATGTGAGAAAGTGTGCGTGAAATGATGCAAAAAACCAAACACATTCTCACATTTAGTCTTACAGCCCATCAAAACGCTTCATTATAGTAATCAGCCCCATCTAAATGCTTCATTTTGAATGTTTCATGGCCTCGTTCAAAAACTAAACAATCCTAACCAACAGAATCTGAAGTGCTGACATGGTCTTAAATTGGAAGATTTGCTTTTTAATTTCAATCCACATAAATGTTGTTAATGTATATTAAATAAAATAAAATAGACCAAATACATATTTAATGATTTATTAGTATTTTCATCATAAGCAGTTCGATAATTGCAAGATCGAATTTTAGTTTTGTTTGTTGCAGAAATATTCCTGAAAATTTCTTTTTAAGGGACTATGTTAGAATTAGAATTTTGTTTGTAGTTAGATTTTGGAATAGAGATTTGAGGGAACCATGTTTTAAAAATAAGTGGCTTTGTGTAAAGCATCTTTAAGGAATAGAAATAGGCAATATGGTTACACACATTACCAACTAAATGAGTGCAATAAATAGATTTAAGCAACTTTTTTTATTCCAGTATGGGGAAACCGAACACCCAATAGAAAAAACCGGTATACGCGCCAAAATCCACACTTCTTGACTAAATAATGTTATCTTCTATGTTTACGCATAAAATTACGAATTTTGTAGCATATGAGAATTTCTAGACATTTAACAATCTGAAAAATTAAATATGCTATGAAATAATTGGCTGCTATTAATGCTAATTTTTTTCTAAAAAGTTGATGAAGGTTAGCTGAAGCGGACATTTCTTTAATGAACATATTGGCTTTCTCAAAAATATTTGTCTACACTAAATTCTGCTTTATATCTGAAAACTATTGTTTATGTATATTTTCTTCTATGTTCTGCAATTATAAAATGTAATCTATGGAAGTATTTATTATATTAATAAAAACAAAAACATGTACGTAAAACTCATTAATTTTGTTTCATTATTAGCAGCATTTTTACTAAACATACTTTTCAAACATTAATAAGTAAACTTGAACTTTGGTAACTAAACATTTTTAAGGAATGAATGAAAATTATATTTTGCGTTAAACTGTGGAAATTCACTAAAAAAGACTTCTTTACGTCAACAATAAACATTCATGTTATTATTTTTATTGTACTATTCGTACTAGAATGTCAGCTTGTTAGACTTGACCATTCCTTTTTAATTTAAATGAATATTTTTGAACAACAACAACAACTTAAAGGTGCTACCACTCATTGTTTTTGGCTGGAGATATAGCTATTTCGTGCTTTGCCACTTTTGCACTCATCAGTCTCCTTTGTTTTGTGGTGCTGAGCTTTAATCCAATTTTATTTGAAAAACTTTATACACAACATAGGATTCGAACCCACGCATATCAGATTTGCTCAGTCTTAGAAGTCGTGTGCACTACGCACTCCACTACTTTAGACCACTGACGGCACAGGTCGAGATGTGCTAATTGTTTATCAAATGCATTTGAAGCATCAACATTTTTATAAGCTCCTTTAAGTATGCTGTTTTGTTCCGCCTCCATTTTTCTCCATACCTTATTTGATAGACTTACAATTCGTAGTACGTATCAAAGGGGGAGAGGTTGGAAGATCGGTAACGAACCAGACTATTTAGTTATTATTGTTATTATTTTTATTGTACTATTCGTACTAGAATGTCAGCTTGTTAGACTTGACCATTCCTTTTTAATTTAAATGAATATTTTTGAACAACAACAACAACTTAAAGGTGCTACCACTCATTGTTTTTGGCTGGAGATATAGCTATTTCGTGCTTTGCCACTTTTGCACTCATCAGTCTCCTTTGTTTTGTGGTGCTGAGCTTTAATTCCAAATTTATAGTCTGGTTCGTTACCGATCTTCCAACCTCTCCCCCTTTGATACGTACTACGAATTGTAAGTCTATCAAATAAGGTATGGAGAAAAATGGAGGCGGAACAAAACAGCATACTTAAAGGAGCTTATAAAAATGTTGATGCTTCAAATGCATTTGATAAACAATTAGCACATCTCGACCTGTGCCGTCAGTGGTCTAAAGTAGTGGAGTGCGTAGTGCACACGACTTCTAAGACTGAGCAAATCTGATATGCGTGGGTTCGAATCCTATGTTGTGTATAAAGTTTTTCAAATAAAATTGGATTAAAGCTCAGCACCACAAAACAAAGGAGACTGATGAGTGCAAAAGTGGCAAAGCACGAAATAGCTATATCTCCAGCCAAAAACAATGAGTGGTAGCACCTTTAAGTTGTTGTTGTTGTTCAAAAATATTCATTTAAATTAAAAAGGAATGGTCAAGTCTAACAAGCTGACATTCTAGTACGAATAGTACAATAAAAATAATAACAATAATAACTAAATAGTCTGGTTCGTTACCGATCTTCCAACCTCTCCCCCTTTGATACGTACTACGAATTGTAAGTCTATCAAATAAGGTATGGAGAAAAATGGAGGCGGAACAAAACAGCATACTTAAAGGAGCTTATAAAAATGTTGATGCTTCAAATGCATTTGATAAACAATTAGCACATCTCGACCTGTGCCGTCAGTGGTCTAAAGTAGTGGAGTGCGTAGTGCACACGACTTCTAAGACTGAGCAAATCTGATATGCGTGGGTTCGAATCCTATGTTGTGTATAAAGTTTTTCAAATAAAATTGGATTAAAGCTCAGCACCACAAAACAAAGGAGACTGATGAGTGCAAAAGTGGCAAAGCACGAAATAGCTATATCTCCAGCCAAAAACAATGAGTGGTAGCACCTTTAAGTTGTTGTTGTTGTTCAAAAATATTCATTTAAATTAAAAAGGAATGGTCAAGTCTAACAAGCTGACATTCTAGTACGAATAGTACAATAAAAATAATAACAATAATAACTAAATAGTCTGGTTCGTTACCGATCTTCCAACCTCTCCCCCTTTGATACGTACTACGAATTGTAAGTCTATCAAATAAGGTATGGAGAAAAATGGAGGCGGAACAAAACAGCATACTTAAAGGAGCTTATAAAAATGTTGATGCTTCAAATGCATTTGATAAACAATTAGCACATCTCGACCTGTGCCGTCAGTGGTCTAAAGTAGTGGAGTGCGTAGTGCACACGACTTCTAAGACTGAGCAAATCTGATATGCGTGGGTTCGAATCCTATGTTGTGTATAAAGTTTTTCAAATAAAATTGGATTAAAGCTCAGCACCACAAAACAAAGGAGACTGATGAGTGCAAAAGTGGCAAAGCACGAAATAGCTATATCTCCAGCCAAAAACAATGAGTGGTAGCACCTTTAAGTTGTTGTTGTTGTTCAAAAATATTCATTTAAATTAAAAAGGAATGGTCAAGTCTAACAAGCTGACATTCTAGTACGAATAGTACAATAAAAATAATAACAATAATAACTAAATAGTCTGGTTCGTTACCGATCTTCCAACCTCTCCCCCTTTGATACGTACTACGAATTGTAAGTCTATCAAATAAGGTATGGAGAAAAATGGAGGCGGAACAAAACAGCATACTTAAAGGAGCTTATAAAAATGTTGATGCTTCAAATGCATTTGATAAACAATTAGCACATCTCGACCTGTGCCGTCAGTGGTCTAAAGTAGTGGAGTGCGTAGTGCACACGACTTCTAAGACTGAGCAAATCTGATATGCGTGGGTTCGAATCCTATGTTGTGTATAAAGTTTTTCAAATAAAATTGGATTAAAGCTCAGCACCACAAAACAAAGGAGACTGATGAGTGCAAAAGTGGCAAAGCACGAAATAGCTGTATCTCCAGCCAAAAACAATGAGTGGTAGCACCTTTAAGTTGTTGTTGTTGTTCAAAAATATTCAATAAACATTCATGACGATTACATGTTCTATTGAATTAGTTGTGCATGAATTCAGAACGATTTTAAGACTTGATTTTCATTTTGTGATATATGTCAAAATTTACATTTTATTTGCTCTGCATTTATTCAACAGGGTCGCTATAATCGTTCTGATTACTTTTTTAAAACATTTGTGTTCCTTTGATGCATAGTTTTTTTTTTGATAGCAAATACATGTATGCTTCCATCAATCAAGAATGTTATGGATAAGATATTTTTCGATTATAACTCTTTTTTTTTAAATATACAAACTATAAATATACTTGGATTATTAAATGGATACAGATTTTAATTACTTGCAAACAAAATATTTGGGTTTTTTTTTTTTTTTTTTTTTTTTTAATTCATTTTTATTAATTCATTCTTAAAACCATCTTAAAGCTAGACAAAAATTCATAAAACTAGCCTAATTAACCAAACTTACAACTAACTTACTGGTCCCATACGGACACTCTAAGTTAAACAATAATACTTAATTCTAATGCCTTTCGGCCCTAAGACCTATTTAACTTCAATTCCATTTTATTTATTTTTTTTTATTCACTAGAAAAGTTCAAAAAAAACTAATTTCAATATCCTTTACAAAATATTTGGGCCGTTCGTTAACGAAAATTTATTAGAATTCAATACAAAAATTGCACTCGCACCCTTAAATTGATGGTTCTTCGAACGCATCTTTGATACAAAAATCCGAGGTTTATTATGAAATTTAAAGAATTTCGTAGTGATTACTGTAAATAAGTGAATTAATTATAATAAACTGATGTTGAACACGCTTTTTTCAAGACAAAAAGGTACATTGGTTCACTATCCACAAAATGCCTGCAAAATTAAAGCTTAAAACAGACTTTTTCACCGAAAAAAGTAAAAAGAAAAACCTGAAAAAAACTTATTAACCCCTCCATTTTGTTTTTGCTTTGCAAAGTGGCGCTAGCCCACGGCATCGTTTTTTTTTGTTTTTGCTCACATCTTTTTTTTTTTTTTTTTTTTTTTTTTTTTTTTCATTTTTTTATTCATTTAAACTTAACTCTACTTACATGCTAGACAAAATGGGAAACTAGCCTAATTAATTCTACTTAAATATAACTTACTGGCCCTAATCGGGCGCTCTAAGAAATTCATGATTCTTAAAATTAATGCCTTTCGGCCTACGAACTAAGATTTTTTTTATTTATTTCAATTTATGTTTTTTTTTTTTTTAGAAAAGTTTAAAAACTAAAATCTTTATCATTTTTTGGGTTTTTTACTTACATACTAAAGTCCTTAAAATAAAACTTAAAATTACCTAATCTACCTACAAACTACTTAAAACTAGAACAACCACAGCGGCAAAACAACTATGTCCTTCTATTTGTAATTCCATCGAGAATTTTTATAATATTGTCTGTGATATGTGTTCGCATGTTTTTTTTGTATTTTTGATTTCTTTTTTTTGTTTTGTATTTTTTTTTTTTTTTATTCTTTTTTTTTTTATTTTTATTTTTTTTTTTTATTATTTTATTGTGCCACCATTCCTGCTCTACTTAAATCTAAAACTTAAGACTAAAACAAGTATGTAAGCCGGCCAAGGCAAAAATACCCCACCCCGGATTACCCATTATCAGTTGCAGTTTGAAGCCACCAAAACTGGTTCTCCTGCTTCACCCTATCAATGCGGTCCTTTTCGGACACAGCCCTACTGAACCGAAGCAGCTCCGCTCCATCACGAGCGAGGATGCCCCGTTCATACAGGAGCCGCCGGTCTACGGTTTTTCGCCTGACGTGGTAGATAAGTGGTACTGCCAATCTATCCTGTATCATGCCGCACTGGTCTAGATAGAGGAATGCCTCTGGTGGTATAAAGCCGCTCAAGCGTGCATTGTCGAAGTAGTTGTCGTTCGGATAGAACGGCCCGAAAATCAAATTGTTGGTCGAAGTCATAGCCCTCGCAATGTGACCCCGAACAAGTTTTATCACGAAATTGTCAATTCTATTGATTCGAGTTTCGTTGTATAGAACCTCGTTTGAATAATAATGCAGATAAGAAGATTCCGGTGTCCGATACAAACCGAGACAGCGCCGTAGACACTGTCTCTCGAACACCCAAAACTTCTCCATTTGGGAGGGGGCAATGTTGAACCACACTGGACAACCATAAACAATCATTGGCCGTATGAGGGCCATGTAGCAAATTACCTTCACTCTGGGGTCAAGCCGACTGCTGTAAAACAGCCGTTTCGTCAGAGCGAAGGCTCCTCTGGCCTTAGTCAGAGCAGCATCCATATGTCTGTCGAAATATAGATACTGGTCCAACCAGATACCGAGGTACTTCACTACACTTTTGCTCGTCAATGCCTGTCCGTGCGGGTCAACAATGACCATCTTGCGCCAATTCTTACACGCGAGGCTTTAGCCAACGGAGTCCGGAACAAGATTGTCTCCGACTTTTGGACATTTATTTTCAGTTTCCAATCGTCGCAGTATAGCTGAATCTTCTCGAAGTCACGCTGCAAGATAATTCTAATAACTTCAACCTTTCGAGCCGTTCTGTACGCAATCAGGTCGTCGGCATACGCAATTGCGTTAGTTAAGCTACCTATCAGATCGCTGGTGTAAATGCTGAAGAGGATCGGCGAGTTCACCGCTCCCTGTTGAAGACCGTTTTTAATTTCAAAGGTTGTGGTAGAAGTTACATTGCCACTCTTGACAACAAACTTTCTACCGTTGAGCATATCATAAAGCATATACAATAATTGTTTACTGATGCCTTGTCTGGTGAGTTTGAGGTACAACCCTTCTAACCATACGGTGTCGAAGGCCTTCTCTAAATCAACCAGAACAGCAGCCGTGCATTGTTTCTTGGACTTGTTCCATTGGATATCAGAAACGAGCTTAGACGCGGCATGAATAGTGTCATGTCCTGCCTTGAACCCGAACTGATTATCCGGAATTATACTGTTGTCCGCAGCCCACTCAGCCAGAGCCCTATTGATTACCTTTTCAAATACCTTGCTGATGCTTGGAAGAAGACTTATTGACCGGAGATTTGAAGGATTGGAGTTGTCCTTTCCCTTTTTCGGGAGAGGATGAACCACAGCTGTCTTCCACCGCACTGGATAATATGCATTATTCAGCGCGTTGTTGAACAGAGTGGTGTAGATGTCTATTGCTTCAATCGGTAGGTGTCTTAGTACAATATTGGATATACCGTCGAAACCTGCTGACTTCTTATTCCTTATTGAATCGAAGATGAGCTGGAGTTCTACCTTCGTGATGAGCAAGGGACTTGGGCCCGTTCGATCGGCGATTATAGCGTTTGCTAAAAAGTCGTCATCAAACCGGGTAAAACCACGGTTCTCGGATCGCCAATGCGAAATATCATTCCTCAGGTAGAAGTGATGAAGTAAGGCTCTGTTCTCCAAGTCGTGGTTCGGGCGAGTGCAAGCATTCACCTTATACACTTGCTGGAAAGCAGCACCAACTGTCTCCACTTTCTCCTGCGGATCTTCAATCACAAAGAAGTCATCATCCAAGACGGTTTCCTCAGGATCAATTTGCGCTGTCAGAGGTACGTCTGTGTTCTCTACTGTTCTCAGGAGTTTAAGACACGGAAGGTCGTTCTGGTTCTTGGACCTAAATATCTTATTAATCTTAGGGAACATACTCGGGTCGCTAGAATTAACGGCCCGAATTTTCTTGTCCCAGTACAAATTAATAGATAACCTGTAGTTTTCCTTGATCAGGGTGTTGACGTTTTTAATCGACGACTTCAGTGTCCTGATCTCCAGGTCGTACGGGTCTGTAAATCGTCTGTACAAGTTTTTCAATCTTGTCAGTAGTCCGCTTTTCTGTCTGTGTAGTGCGTCTATAGTCGCGTTACTGTAGACGTTGTTTTGGTCGCGTTCCTTGTATTTCGGTATTGTCCGTTCCATTGTTCGTTTTATTATCTTGTCCATCTGTTCAAGGTGTTGGTTGATTTCTGTATTTGTCAAGTTTCTGTTGTTTGCTGGGGCTATGTCACTCGAACGAAGTTCTCTTGCAAGGACTTGTGTGAAACGTGGCCATCGCATCTTACTATAATTGTAAGAATGCGTTGGAACGAATTCATCCAATTCCACAAGCTCGTTCGGAATCTGAATTACAGCAGCGAGTCCGCAGTGGTCACTGTCGTAATCGACTGTCTGTAAACAGTTTCGAGGGTGATTACCCACTTTGTCCGTTATTGTCAGTCTGGTATCGTACAGCAAAACGTCCAGAAAGGAACCGCTCCTTGGGAACGATGGCCTTTCAGTAGCCAGCAGGTCAACACCATATTCAACACCGTGAAGATTCATCAAATTAAAAAGATGATTACCTCTTGGATTATTTGTTTGATTTCCCCAATCTTCATGTTTCGCGTTCAAATCACATCTATTCATGGACTAATTGTCAAAATTACAAATACAACAATGTAAACAAACGGGTTTTGGAGAGTGAAACGTACGAAAGATTCCGGTCTTGGTAATGGAGTGTTTTTGGTCCTATCTTCTCTGTACTGACTATTTTTGTTGGACAGAGTATAGCTAGCTGCGTGCATTCATGTGGATTTTATTTATAAATTCATCTTTTTCTTCAATTTTCTAAAATCTCCACGAATACATTTTTCAGTTTTATATCTTTTTAAACGTAATGAAGTGTTGACTGGTGTCAATTGGATGATGAGGTACCCATGTACAATGCACATGTATGTACCTCATTGTACATAATGAGTCAACAATTAAAATAATATTTTTTCTTCTAGTTTGCAAAGAACTAATCTTATTTTTTTATTATTTAAAAGATAACTTCTTCAAAAATGGACAAGTACATTTTGTTCAGCAAAAAATAAAATATGTAGGTACTGTTTTCTGTGCAAATAAGGGTCTTCCTGTAGATTTGAATTGCCCCTGATTTGTTTGTTTCCTTGACATAAATGTATAAAAAAAACGTGTTTCCTTTTGATTTATTAACTTCCCATAGCAAGTTATTGTAATCGGTCCGATTTGTCGAATTGAAAATTTTGACATTTCTAGACGTTTTAAGGTCTCTAGAGTCGAAATAAAAGATTTTTGGGAAGATGTCTGTGCGTGCGTGTGTACGTACGTTCGCGACGTTTTTTTCGTCGTCCAAAGCTCAAGAACCAGAAGAGATATCGACTTCAAATAATTTGTGTTATGCAGATAATGTAAAAAGATGCAGAAAGGACTTTCAAAAAAATTGAGTGTGTGGTTTTTTTACCATAGCAATTTAAAAAAAGTTGAACATTTTGGTTAACCCAAAATATCTCATGAACCAATAAAGCTGGAGACTTGAATTAATTTTTAAATTATATATTGTAACATGGTACCAAACAAGTATATTTTTGGAAAAAATCCAATTAACGGTTTTTATAAATCAAAAAAAAATATTTGTCACCTCGAAAATTTTACGAATGAAAAATGGTTTTGTCTCAAAAACAATTTTTCCAACGAAGAATAACGGGGGAGAGTACGATAACTAGGCGACAAAGTTTAATGACGGATTTGTATAGAACAGTTTAAAACAAGCATTTTTTTACTATGGGAGGGGGGGTCTATCCCCCCGTAGGGGCAATGTAAAAAAATATGTATGTTAAATGAAAAAAAATAATAAAATAAAATAATAATAATAAATGAAAAAAAAGTAATACTTACAACTATGTTTTATACATTTTTTTAAAGTCAACACTTTTGTCTATTAATTTGTTTTTAAATCAGGTCAAAACTATGGATAGTTTTTGAAAAAAAGATTGTTTTAAACTCAAAATTTGTTAAAAAAAAAGTTAAAAAAAAGGTTTAAAGTGTAATTTTTCAAAACTGTAAGTTTATGTACTATTTTTTTAAGAATTCATTGCTCTTATTTGTTTTTGATCAAAAACTTAAAACTAGATGATTTTATGTCTTCTAGTTCTTGAGAAAATTGAAAATTACCAAAAATCGAATATGGATTAAGATATACCTGGGCTTAATTCATTTTTCTTAAATCCAGCTTATTTAAATGCAAAAGAGACTTTGCACGCACCCACCTGGCACCCACCCCACCTTGCACCCACCCCAAATCCAAATTTTACTGAATGTTGACAGCAATATTTTTTGAAAGATAAAATTAGTTTAAATCTAATATCTCAACGTTTTGAAAATATATTTGAGTCGAAAATCAATTTTTATCAACTTTTATTAATTTTTTTTTAGGTTTTTTTTATATTTTGTAAAAAAATTGTCAATTCAATTTTTCTAAAAAATTTTCTGAATATTGAAAACAATATATTTTATAAGATAAAATTAGTTTAAAGCCATAATCTCAAATTTTTGAAAAGATATTTACTTCGAAAAACAATTTTTACCAACTTTTGTTTAATTTTTTTTAGGTTTTTAATTTTTTGTACAAAAACTGTGAATTCGATTTTTTTCAAAATTTTACTGAATGTTGACAACAATATGTTTTAAAAGATAAAAGTAGTTTAAGGCCAATATCTCAAAGTTTTGAAAAGAAATTATAGTCGAAAATCAATTTATACCAGTTTAAGTAGCATTTCTTAAAAGTTTTTATTTCTTATATAGATAAACAAATACAAATTGGATGAATTAAATTAATTTGAAGTCAATATCTTCTATCGTTCACGAGATATCGAGAAACGACCATCATTTTTTACCCATGTATTATTGAATATCGAAAACAATATTTTTTGTGAGATAAAATTAGTTTGAAGCCAATATTTTTAATTTTTGTAAACATATTTGAGTCGAAAGTAAATTTTTACTAAGTTTTAGTAGATAATGTTTTTATATTTTGTAAGGAAACTGTTAACTTAGTGTTTTATTTATTTGACCTGAAGCCCATTTCAACAACATTACGGAAACTGTTAACTTTATGTTTCTCAAAATTCTTGAGCTATGGACGACGCACGTACACAGGCACGCACAGACATCTTTCTAATAATCTTTTATTTCGACTCTAGGGACCTTGAAACGTCGAGAAATGTCAAAATTTTCAATTCGACAAATCGGACCCATTACAATAACTTCCTATGGGAAGTTAAAAATAGAAAACACAGAAACCAAGTCATGTGCACATTCACTTGTCCCTACTTGCAAACACAATTTTCATATATCAATACACAAGCAACTTCTTCTATTCTCCTTACCGGACACCTAACAATCTAACATTCACAAAAAAATAAACAAAAATTATCACCCCTTTCTTCTTTTACGCACCAAAACGCGCATAAAAAAACAAGATACAGACATAACCTACATCAACTCCCATAGGGCGCATTCATAAAACGTAGTCGAATTTCAACTAGATTTGTGAATGCAAAACTTCACTACAAAGCTAGTCAATCCGGAACTGTCATATCAATGACAAATGCAAATATATAATACAGGAAACATTTGTGTTTTCAGTACTTTAAATAGTTTGTTTTGTTTTTAAATTCAATAAAACCGAATATAAGATATAATATGAGTGATTTTTATTTGTATTTAAATACTAAATGATTTATTTCATTTTGAATTCTTGTGTCCTTACCGAGCAGCGGATTGTGAAACGTCAAAACCAGTGTGCACTAACTTTGTAGCCGAAAATTTTACACTACGTCGGAGGGGAAATTTCAACTACTTTTGTAGTTAGATTTAGCCAATCAGAATCCCTTGACTACGTAGCCACTAGCTTTCTGAATGCGACCATATACTTCTTTGTAAAAAATAGGGTTGTTTACATTTGTTTCCAATGAACCGAACTTTGTTTTTGTATTCATTGGCAAACAAAATGACAAAAGAGAAGAGAAAAGTTTCTAAAAAGAAAAAAAAATATGCAAGGCAAAAAGAGCTTTCTCAGCTTTATTTTTAAAAGCTCTTGTCTGTTAAGGCTTGTCTGTTAAGGGAAAAAAATGTTTCATTTTTTCCTGCAGGGATGTGTTATGATGATGTCATTTCCAATGCATTCAATGTTTGGTTGACCCAAGATCGTGGTATTTGTATTCAGAAAAAGTATCTACTTACCACTTTGCGTGAAGTGATATTTATTTAACAATAAATTATCCACTTCTGCTGAAACAGATATTTAAAACCATATTGGATAGTTTATGTAAACATCCACATATCCTATGGTTTCACGACATACACGGGTCGACAATACCAATGATCATATTACTGAGAATGTTATCTCAAAAACATTATATCGGTATTGATCGTATGGTCTTCTTGAATGATGATTCATAATCTAAACAATAATAAAAACGAACAGTTTGTATACAAAATATATTATGCTTGCTATGCAGATTGTGTTCAAAGAAGGAATCTTGTAGGGGAGTTGTTTGATGCAGACAATCTCAATTGAGAGTCAGTCACCAATTGAACCCAGAATAAACAGGGTTGTTTCATAACAAAATATTCGTTTCATTTCTTATACGAGCATAACAAAAATATTGGTGGCAGCGGTAAAATAAAAATATCGAGTAATAGCGGAAAGATAATTCGAGTAATAGTGGAAAGACAGTTCGAGTAATAGCGGAAAGACAGTTCGAGTAATAGCGGAAAGATAGTTCGAGTAATAGCGGAAACAGCGGAAAGGTAGTTCGAGTAATAGCAGAAAGATGGTTCGAGTACTACACGGTGTAATATTATCTATTATGAAGTAAGTTACGTTTAATAATATAGTTATTGGTATATACCTATAATATATATATAGTTATAATGTCAAAAAGCAGATTTACCCAATGGAACGTACAATAAATTGATCTTAAATCAAATTTGAAAATCAAAACCCATTATAGTTTATATTTATAGTTTTGATTGATATGTATTTTAATTGTTGAAGCAGTTTCAAGTCATAAATAAGTTGATGCATAGAGCTTATTTTTACCTTTTTAAAGTTCATCAATCTAAAACAAATTTAAATAAGTTCTATTTTGACAAATACACCGACACTAGTTCTAATTAACGAAAACTAGTTTAGTAAACAAAATAAATAAAAAAAAAAAAAATGATAAACAACCAAGAGAACGAAATAACAACAGTAGCTTCAAACCCTACTGTTGATATTAATACCCTTTTAAAACTAATTCCGAGGTTCCATAGTGATTCTTCGGAATTATACGCATTCCTTAACGGATGCGATGACGCGATGAGCTTAGCCTCATCAAGTCAAAAAGATTTCATATTCAAATATATAAAGGTCCAAATTACTGGTAATGCTAGAGTCATCTTAGAAAATAAAGTTATAGAGAATTGGTTGCAGCTTAAAGAACAATTAAAAAAATTATACAGTAGACTCGCGATAGCAAAAACACCGTCTTACGTGAACACCGGCTAACGTGAACACTTTTTTTTTTACATTGACTACTCTGTAGCATGAACAGTGTGTGAAAGCCCTATAACGTGAACAATTTTAAAATGCGTTTTACATAAAAAACATAGCTTCCTTTGATCGTTTTTCGGTTTTTCAAATCGTTTTACTAAATGGGGAATCCCATTAAGGAATTTCCAGGTATTATTTACTTTAGGTTGGAATACATTTTCTGGACCTGGAATGCGGAAGACCATGAAGCGTTCTGAACTTCCTAAAATGGAAAAAGCTCTTTACCGTTGGTTCATCAAACAGCGAGAAAAAAATTATCCAGTCAATGGATTGATGGTTAAGGAAAAAGCTAAATTTTTCCATTCAAAAATTAAAGAAACTCAGGGCGATTTTAATGCGAGTGACGGATGGTTGCAAAGATTTAAGAAGCGTTATGGTGTGCGTTTTATCAAAATAAGTGGTGAAAAGTTATCTTCTAGACCTGACCTTGTGGACCCTTTCAAAAACAAGCTGCAAGCCAAAATAAAAGAGCTAGGTCTATCTCACAATCAAATATACAATGCGGATGAATCCGGATTATTTTGGAAGCTGCTTCCTGACAAGACATACGTATCATCTCAAGAAAAAACTGCTCCTGGAAGAAAAACGGAAAAACAGCGCGTCACTTTTCTTGCTTGTACAAACGCAACAGGAGAACATAAAGTTAAGCTTTTAGTGATTGGAAAGGCAAAAAATCCTCGCTCTTTTAGGAATTTTAAATCTCCTGTTGACTACAGTTGTTCCAAATCGTCATGGATGACAGCTGCTATTTTTAAAAATTGGTTTCATCATTCTTTCGTACCACAGGTAGGAAACAGATTGCAATTTTGCATTGATTTTAAATGTTTTCATATGTAGGTCAGAACATTTTTAAAACACCAAGGGTTGCCCACCAAAGCTCTTCTTTTAATTGATAACGCTCCATCTCATCCACCCGAAAACGAATTAACATCTGAGGACGGGTTAATAACTGTGATGTTTATGCCGCCGAATGTCACGCCGCTCATACAGCCTATGGACCAAAATGCTATAACACTAACAAAACTTTTCTACAGAAATAGTCTTCTAGCATCAATTGTGGCCGAAAAAACTGATGTTATTGAAAATTAACGTTAAGAGACGCTATTTGCTATTTAAATTCGGCTTGGCAACGTCTTGAAAAAGAAACAATAGCAAAATGCTGGACGAATATTTTAAGCTCAATAAGCAATGAAAAAGACTCTGAAGAAGATATCCCACTAGCTGTTTTGAGAGAAAGAATTTGTTCACCAATCAACTCTCAAGAGGAACATACACTAGAACTTTTTCACGCAATTAATCCAGAGGTTTGAATATTTTATCTTGTATACAGAAAAAACATTTGATTCGATTTGTGCCCTTCTATGTAGATCATTTTTTCGGTTGCTGATGTCCATGAATGGAATGAGGATCTTCTAAACGACACCGAAACGAACGAGGTTTTGATCAGTGACGAATGTGAAAGCGAGGACAGTATTCTGGAAACAGCACATACCAGAATAGAGCCTAGGGAAGCAATCGACATTTTCAATAAGGCTTTGGAATGGGCTGAATATGAAAACGTTAATACAGCAGACATCAGCGTACTTAAACGACTTCGCGAAAAGGCAGTTTTCAGCCAAATAGAAAAAATGAAAATTCAGAAAAGGATTACGCATTTTTTCATTAATTGCAACAAATTTATATTTTTTCATGTACATTTACATTTGAATTAAAAAAAAACATATGAATTATAGTTGAAACAAAGGTCTAATTTATTTTAAAAATTTAAAGAACTACACCTTCGTCAACATGAACAACTTCGATAACGTGAACACGCCCGGTTTTTAATAGTTCACGTTACCGCGAGTCTACTGTATAAAGATACTAATAGTACATTAGGGCTTTATAGAGAATTAATAAATTCTAGACAGGAGAATAGAACAGTGAGGCAATATGAACAGCATATGGAGACGATGTCGAGAAGACTCGGCTCTGATGCAAAAGAGGATTTAAAAGAAACGGATGCAAAAGATATCCATATTATTCACAATTATATAGAGAACAAAATAATCCTTAATATTTTTATTAATGGTCTGAGATCTGAATTGGGAAATTATGTTAATAACTGCAGACCAACTACTTTGGCTGAAGCGGCTCGTCACGCACAGCATGAAGAGTCACGATTAGCTAATCAAATAAAAACTCCTAGACATGATTTTACAAATAAAAATTTGGTAAAAATTAATTTTGGGCAAATTAAATGCAACAATTGCAATAAAGTTGGACACTTGGAAAAAGATTGTTTTTCAAAAAAACAATTCGCAAATAAAGACATGAAGAGTTATGAAAATTTTAAATGCTTTAAATGTGGTAAGGCAGGACATATCGCAAAGAGTTGTTACACACAAAAAACAAAGCCAAATTTTCACCAGTAAGAAACGCCATCAGTAAGGCAGCGTTCTCTTTAAACAACGAAGAAAGCCCTTACATATATACATATACTTTATAAAGATACAGTGCTTAAAATGCTTCTCGATACTGGAGCATCAATAAGTCTAATAAAATTAAAGTGCACTAAGGAAACAATTAATAATAAAGAAATAAGAGATTTAATAGGTTTGGGAAACGCTTCCCAAAAAACATTAGGTTCTACTAATTTACGCTTTTCTATAAGAAATGAGACGAAAAAAAAAAGATATCATAGATGGGGATTCCATGTTATTCCCAATAACGTGATCTATGATTATGATGGTTTGATAGGTGCAGATTTCCTTAGAGAAATGAAATGCAAAATAGATTATGGAAGCAATTTATTATATTTAGATAATGAGAAAGAAAGTTATGAATTAAAATTCAAGTATGAAGATAATTATATTATGCCTAGGCAAGAAGTTTTTATAATGGTGAAATTAAAAGAAAAATTAGTTGATGGTACTTCAGTAGTTGTGAATAAATTCGAAAACGAAAATATACTAGTCCCAAACTGTATTAGTACAGTGAAAGACGGTAAATGTTTGGTAAGTGTTCTAAATATATCAGATAAAAAGATTCTAAATAACATAAGTGTAAATACAAGATGTCTTAATGATTTTAATGTATATGATGGGAATAATTTATATAGTGAAAGAAAACGGAAAAACCAAAAAAATAAATTTGTGTATCAAATACAAGATAAAGTGAAAATTGTGCAAAGTATGTTACGATTAAACCATTTGAACAAAGAAGAAGAAAATAAATTAAGAGATTTAATTACAAAATATAATGATCTTTTTGTAATAGAGGGAGAATCTTTAACGTACACAAATATGATGGAATGTAAAATTCGAACGAAAGAAGACGTTAAACCAATTTACACGAAGTCATACAGGTATCCGAAAATACATGAGAAGGAAGTAGAATGCCAGTTAGAAACATTGTTAATAAAGTGCACGACTGGGTCGCACGAACTTGCTCCTGTATGCAAAGAGTCTGTTTAAAAAAGTATCTATATAATATTTAAAAATATACCTGTAAAATAAGTTTGTCTTCAAAGATATACATATATGCCATTTGATTTGTCGAAAAAACCTCCATTTTTCAATTTATTGGGAGGGGGTTACATTTAATACAGTTAAAATAATTTAAAAAAAACTAATTTAAGATTCAAAATTTTACCTGAAAAATAAGTTTGTCTTCAAAAATTTAAATGCCATTTTATAAATCAAAAAACCCTTGATTTTTCAAATTTTTTTTTTGAAAATCGTTAGAGCGGTTTTTTTTTAAATTAATTTTTTATATATAAAATTTTTCAATTTTATTCTAAAAATATTTTTGGTATGCAGTTGTTTAGTGATTGTAAATATACGCTCTATATTTCAATTTCGTAAAAAAATGTTCACCCGTTTTTGAGATATAGAATTTTGAAAAAAAAAAATTCAATATTTTTTTAAAAATCCAAACAATACAAAATTGCACTTTTGATAATCAAATATTATTAAGGCAATATAAGAGCTCGTTCAGAAAAAAAAATTATTGAAATCGGTTCAAAAGTTGCTGAGAAAATTAAAAAACAAAAAAACGGTTCTATGAGCGGTACCTTTCCTGAGCAATACAAAAATATGTTTTTCTTATTAAAAGAAACCAAGTTAAAAAATAAAATTTTAGAGAAAATTAAAAAAAAATCTATCGGTTTGTTTTTGAGAAAATTGGAATTTTCGTTTTTTGACCAAAAAAATTGTATGGGGGCCACTGTTAGTTTTGATCTTAAAAAAAAAGTGAAAAAAAACGCCTAACGCGAATCTGCTCAAAACCTTAACTTCCAACTTTGAACTCAATCGACCCAATGGTTTAGGCTGTAGGAGCGTGGACAGACAGACAAAATTGACCGGACGGAATCGCGGGACCCACTTTTTTCGACTTCTCTACCATCGTAATATCATGTTTGATTAAAATCTCGAGTTCGAAATTTTGCACGAATGCAAAACTTGCCATATAGTTCCTATATGTCGCAAGTAAAAAATGGAATGGTTAAACATTCAAAATCTCCTTGGAGTTCTCCAGTTTGGGTGGTTCCCAAAAAGACTGATGCGTCAGGAAAGACTAAATGAAGACTTGTAATAGATTATAGGAAACTTAATGAGTTAACGATAGCTGACAGTTATCCTATTCCAAATATAATAGAAATTTTAGATCAGTTAGGAACGGCAAAATATTTTACGACTTTAGATTTATACGCAGGATTCCATCAAATTAAAGTGCAAAAAGAAGATGTAGAAAAAACAGCTTTTTCTACACCAAAAGGTCATTTTGAGTTTACTCGAATGCCGTTTGGGCTGAAAAATGCCCCAAGCATTTTCCAAAGGATGATGGATATTGTACTTTCTGGATTGAAGGGTATTAAATGTTTCGTCTATATGGACGATATAGTCGTGTATGGGAAAGATTTAAAAGAACATAATGAGAGGCTGGAAGATGTTTTTAAACAGTTAAGATCAGCAAATCTTAAATTACAAGCAGACAAAAGTGAGTTTTTAAGGAAAGAAGTGAGTTACCTTGGGCATTTAATCGGAGAAGATGGTGTAAAACCAAACTTAGAAAAAATAAAAGTCATAGAAAATTTGAAAGCCCCACAAAATGTAAAAGAAATTCAATCATTTTTAGGAATGATGAATTATTATAGAAAATTTATTGAAAATTTTAGTCAGATAGCTTCACCTATAAATAATCTACTAAGAAAGGATGTAGAGTTTAGATGGGGAGGGGTGGAACAAGAAGCATTCATGAGATTGAAAAATGCTTTGTCAAATTTTACAGTGTTGCAGTACCCAGATTTTAATAAAAAATTTGTAGTAACAACAGATGCTTCAAATGCAGGCTTAGGTGCTGTATTATCGCAAGAGCATGAAAATAAGGATTTGCCAATACAGTTTATTAGTAGAAGCTTGAATAAAAATGAAAAAAATTATAGTACTACAGAAAAAGGGTGCTTAGCCATAGTTTGGGCTGTAAAAGTACTTCGACCATATTTGTATGGCCAGGTGTTTATAATAAGGACAGACCACAAACCATTGAAATGGTTATTTAATGTTAAGGATCCAGGATCGAGACTGGTTCGTTGGAGGTTGAAATTAGAAGAGTATTCATATAGTATTGAATATAAAAAGGGTTCAGATAATGTTGTGGCAGATCATCTTAGCAGAAATATTTTAGTAACAACACGTAAAGAAAGGAAGAAGAAAAAATGCTTCTGTGATTGTGAAATGAAAGATAATGTAGAAAGTAATAAAGAAATTGAATATGAAAATCAGAATGAAATTGAGGAATGTGAAAATGATGAAGATTGTTTGAACGATAAACAAGATGAAATTCAAAGTAACCAACATGATCATGGTACAGTAAGCGAATATGATGATAATATACAAGAAAACCATAAGAAAAGAAATGAGATAATAGAAGTTACAGATATAAAAAGACAAATCGATATAATTAAAGAGTATCACGATAGTTTAACAGGGGGGCATGCAGGCCAAAAGGCAACTATTGAAAAAATTAGAGAAAAATATAATTGGAAAAATTTAAATCAGATGGTAATTGATTTTATAAAAAGCTGTAAGAACTGTCAATTGGGGAAAATTGATAGGCACCCTACTAGAATACCTATGACTATGGTATCCAATGCATCGTACAGTTTAGAACAAGTTAATATGGATCTGACAGGCCCATATCCAATTTCGAAAAAAGGAAATGTTTTTGCGTTAAGCATACAAGATAGTTTGTCTAAATTTGTAAGGTTTATTCCAATCTATATATACATATATATAAAAGAAAGTTGTGTTTGTTACAACACTTATAACTAGAGAACGGCTGGACCGATTGCCATGGTTTTTGATTTGTTGGATTTGTTTCCGTCCCGAATAGCAGAATACATCTTAAAAACAAGGAAAACTCGATATGTGCAATGAATTCTTAATCAATTCAAAAGATTCTGATTTGTTTATTACATGTCAAACATAACAATGAAAACTCGATATGTGTAATGAATATTTAATCATTTCAATAGATGCTGATTTGTTTATTACATGTCAAACATTTGTTGTCCAATCCTGTCAAATAGTGTAACAACTATTTTTTTTTTTAGCTTAGGGCCTGGTTGCTAAGACCTTAAAGCCACAACTTTATTTTTTTCTGAAGACATCATGTGAGCGTTGACCAGTTTCTTTGCGATTTGTCAAAGCGATCCGTTCGCACGAACTTTGCTTTACTCAGAAATGCCACGTTATTACACTTGGAACGCTAAATCGAAGAAATTTCAACGTCGGAAGCAAGGCGATGCAGTTCCTGGTCATCAAGATATGCGTTCTACTGATGCTCTTGGTCGTATTTACACAGTTCATCCGAAGAATGATGAATGAGGGCCAATATCATTTGAATCACTACGAACTGTTAATGGTATCGTGTGCTCCACATTTCGAGCAGCATGTCAAGAGCTAAATTTGCTTGAAAACGATACTCATTGGGACACGACAATTGCTGAAGCAATTATTTCTGCATCTCCAAGTCAGATACGCACATTATTTGCTATCATCATTTCAACATGCTTCCCATCGAACCCACGTGACCTGTGGAACAAATACAAGGATAACATGTCAGAAGATATTTTACATCGAATTCGCGTCAGCATTTAATAGAGAATTGGAACATGAACGTGAATATGATCCACATGAACTAATTCAATCAGTTCAAACGAATGTACCTCTGTTGAATCCTAAGCAGAGGGAAGTCTATGATACACTGATTAATGCAATTGATGATGGAAATGGCGGCTTATTTTTTTTGGATGCCCCCGGTGGAACTGGGAAGACATTCCTCATGTCATTGATTTTTGTCACTGTACGTGCGAGATCCGAAATTGCGGTAGCAATTGCTTCTTCTGGAATAGCGGCCACATTGTTAGACGGATGCCGTACGGCTCAATCAGCGTTAAAATTCCCATTAAACTTTCAAACTACTGAACAACCGACATGTAACATTTCGAAACACTCCGCAATGGCCAAAGTTTTAGTAGCATCAAAAATTATCATATGGGACGAATGCACAATGGCGCACAAACGCGCATTGGAAGCACTAGACCGAACATTAAAAGATCTGCGCAATGACTCGAGATGTTTTGGTGGTGCAATGATTTTATTATCTGGCGATTTCCGACAAACACTACCAGTCATTCCAAGATCTACTGCTGCCGACGAAATAAACGCTTGCCTCAAAGCATCAAATCTGTGGCGATATGTAAGGAAACTTCAACTGTCTGTAAATATGACAGTTGCATTGTTGAACCATCTATCTGCTGATGATTTCTCGAAGCAATTGCTGACTATCGGTAATGGCCGTGTTCCTGTTGACAAATCGAGCGGTTTGATTTCATTTCCTCCAAATTTTTGCAATTTCGTATCATCAAAAGACGAGCTTATCAACAAAGTATTCCCGGATATGATTGCTTACCACAAAAATAATAAATGGTTAAGTGAGCGAGCAATTTTGGCCGCTAAAAACAAAGTTGTAGATGACCTCAATTTTATAATTCAAAATCAAATCGTAGGTACTCTGTATTCATTCAAATCTATCGACTGTGTAACAAACGAAGAAGAAGCCACTAATTATCCAACTGAATTTTTAAACTCCTTGGATGTGCCTGGTTTACCACCGCACAATTTAAAACTTAAAGTTGGCTCGGTAGTCATCATGCTTAGAAATTTAAACCAACCAAAACTGTGTAATGGAACGCGTTTGGTGATAAGAAAACTGATGAGCAATGTGATTCACGCGTCGATACTTAAAGGAAAATTTAAAGATGAGGAAGTTCTTATTCCAATGATTCCGATGATCCCAACGGATATGCCCTTTGAGTTTAAACGAATTCAATTCCCGGTTCGTCTTGCCTTCGCCATGACGATCAACAAATCACAGGGCCAATCCTTGACTATTTGTGGCCTTAATCTAGAAAATGCATGTTTTTCTCATGGTCAATTGTACGTGGCATGCTCACGTGTCGGCAAACCATCCGCTTTATTTGTTCTTGCGCCTGACCAAAAAACAAAGAATGTCGTTTACCACAAAGTGCTTGAATGAAAATCCTATTAATTAATTAATCCGAGTTTTATTTTTTTTTCCCAATCTGCACAACATAGTTTTCAATCATTTTTTTCTAAGATGAGTTTGAAGTACTTAATTATTTTTTTTAATTTTTATTCTCATTCTGTATGTATGTTTTCATCATCATTCATCATAATAAAATACTTTTTTGTTTCTATCTATATAAATATATTATTTTGTATCATTGTTTTACGTTTATCAAAGCCTAAATTAGTTCAGCTAAAAAGTAACACGACATTCATTGGCTGTTAGGCGGTACGAAGTTCGCCGGGTCAGCTAGTATACATATAAAAGAAAGTTGTGTTTGTTACAACACTTATAACTAGAGAACGGCTGGACCGATTGCCATGGTTTTTGATTTGTTGGATTTGTTTCCGTCCCGAATAGCAGAATACATCTTAAAAACAAGGAAAACTCGATATGTGCAATGAATTCTTAATCAATTCAAAAGATTCTGATTTGTTTATTACATGTCAAACATAACAATGAAAACTCGATATGTGTAATGAATATTTAATCATTTCAATAGATGCTGATTTGTTTATTACATGTCAAACATTTGTTGTCCAATCCTGTCAAATAGTGTAACAACTATTTTTTTTTTTAGCTTAGGGCCTGGTTGCTAAGACCTTAAAGCCACAACTTTATTTTTTTCTGAAGACATCATGTGAGCGTTGACCAGTTTCTTTGCGATTTGTCAAAGCGATCCGTTCGCACGAACTTTGCTTTACTCAGAAATGCCACGTTATTACACTTGGAACGCTAAATCGAAGAAATTTCAACGTCGGAAGCAAGGCGATGCAGTTCCTGGTCATCAAGATATGCGTTCTACTGATGCTCTTGGTCGTATTTACACAGTTCATCCGAAGAATGATGAATGAGGGCCAATATCATTTGAATCACTACGAACTGTTAATGGTATCGTGTGCTCCACATTTCGAGCAGCATGTCAAGAGCTAAATTTGCTTGAAAACGATACTCATTGGGACACGACAATTGCTGAAGCAATTATTTCTGCATCTCCAAGTCAGATACGCACATTATTTGCTATCATCATTTCAACATGCTTCCCATCGAACCCACGTGACCTGTGGAACAAATACAAGGATAACATGTCAGAAGATATTTTACATCGAATTCGCGTCAGCATTTAATAGAGAATTGGAACATGAACGTGAATATGATCCACATGAACTAATTCAATCAGTTCAAACGAATGTACCTCTGTTGAATCCTAAGCAGAGGGAAGTCTATGATACACTGATTAATGCAATTGATGATGGAAATGGCGGCTTATTTTTTTTGGATGCCCCCGGTGGAACTGGGAAGACATTCCTCATGTCATTGATTTTTGTCACTGTACGTGCGAGATCCGAAATTGCGGTAGCAATTGCTTCTTCTGGAATAGCGGCCACATTGTTAGACGAATGCCGTACGGCTCAATCAGCGTTAAAATTGCCATTAAACTTTCAAACTACTGAACAACCGACATGTAACATTTCGAAACACTCCGCAATGGCCAAAGTTTTAGTAGCATCAAAAATTATCATATGGGACGAATGCACAATGGCGCACAAACGCGCATTGGAAGCACTAGACCGAACATTAAAAGATCTGCGCAATGACTCGAGATGTTTTGGTGGTGCAATGATTTTATTATCTGGCGATTTCCGACAAACACTACCAGTCATTCCAAGATCTACTGCTGCCGACGAAATAAACGCTTGCCTCAAAGCATCAAATCTGTGGCGATATGTAAGGAAACTTCAACTGTCTGTAAATATGACAGTTGCATTGTTGAACCATCTATCTGCTGATGATTTCTCGAAGCAATTGCTGACTATCGGTAATGGCCGTGTTCCTGTTGACAAATCGAGCGGTTTGATTTCATTTCCTCCAAATTTTTGCAATTTCGTATCATCAAAAGACGAGCTTATCAACAAAGTATTCCCGGATATGATTGCTTACCACAAAAATAATAAATGGTTAAGTGAGCGAGCAATTTTGGCCGCTAAAAACAAAGTTGTAGATGACCTCAATTTTATAATTCAAAATCAAATCGTAGGTACTCTGTATTCATTCAAATCTATCGACTGTGTAACAAACGAAGAAGAAGCCACTAATTATCCAACTGAATTTTTAAACTCCTTGGATGTGCCTGGTTTACCACCGCACAATTTAAAACTTAAAGTTGGCTCGGTAGTCATCATGCTTAGAAATTTAAACCAACCAAAACTGTGTAATGGAACGCGTTTGGTGATAAGAAAACTGATGAGCAATGTGATTCACGCGTCGATACTTAAAGGAAAATTTAAAGATGAGGAAGTTCTTATTCCAATGATTCCGATGATCCCAACGGATATGCCCTTTGAGTTTAAACGAATTCAATTCCCGGTTCGTCTTGCCTTCGCCATGACGATCAACAAATCACAGGGCCAATCCTTGACTATTTGTGGCCTTAATCTAGAAAATGCATGTTTTTCTCATGGTCAATTGTACGTGGCATGCTCACGTGTCGGCAAACCATCCGCTTTATTTGTTCTTGCGCCTGACCAAAAAACAAAGAATGTCGTTTACCACAAAGTGCTTGAATGAAAATCCTATTAATTAATTAATCCGAGTTTTATTTTTTTTTCCCAATCTGCACAACATAGTTTTCAATCATTTTTTTCTAAGATGAGTTTGAAGTACTTAATTATTTTTTTAAATTTTTATTCTCATTCTGTATGTATGTTTTCATCATCATTCATCATAATAAAATACTTTTTTGTTTCTATCTATATAAATATATTATTTTGTATCATTGTTTTACGTTTATCAAAGCCTAAATTAGTTCAGCTAAAAAGTAACACGACATTCATTGGCTGTTAGGCGGTACGAAGTTCGCCGGGTCAGCTAGTTAAAGATAAATATGCTGAAACTGTGGCCGAAGCTTTTGTAAATGATTGGATTACATATTTAGGTATACCTAAAATTATTTTGACGGACAATGGAACTGAATTCTGTAATGAATTAATGAAGAATTTAGCAAAAATATTTAAGATCAAACACATAACTACTAGTGTAGCCCATCCACAATCAAATGGATCTGTTGAAAGAATTCATGGAAGACTGAAGGAATATCTAAATACAGTTAATTTCGAAAGAGAAAACTGGGATGAAGCACTTAAATTTGCAGGGTTTTGTTATAATACAACAATACACTCGACAACAGGTTATAGTCCACATGAAGTTTTATTTGGCAGACAAGCTAATAGACCGAGTGGTATAGATACTTTGAACTTAACAACTGTACAAGATTATGTTCAAAATGTACATGAACACATTGTCTCCATAGAAAACAAAGTAAAAGAAAATTTAGTGAAGTCAAAAATTAAATCAAAAGAAAATTACGACCGTAAAATAAACAGAGCACCATTATATAAGGTAGGGGAAAAGGTATTAGTTAAAAATCTTACAAAAAATAAAAAATTAGAAAACACATTTGTAGGACCATTTGTGATTACTAAAGTAACCGATTCAAATGTTTTTGTGAAAACTAATTGGAAGATCAGAAAACTTTCCAAAAATTTAGTAAAACCATATTTAACACACTGAAATTAATATATGTATATTATGTTTGTTCTCTCGTTTAGTTTTGTTCTTGTTAAAGGACTTGTTATTCAAAATCTCAACGATAATGGCGGGTTTTATTTCAAAGGAATTGGAATAACAAAAGTCGTAGATGGATATGTTTCAATTGTCAATACTTTAGATTTAAAAAATATTGAATTAGGCATTTCAACCATAAATTTGCAAACAAATAATATTGATAAAGCATGTTTTAAATACTTTGATGAATGTAAATCACTTACACAAAGAGGTCACAAAAATTACGAAAATTTAATAAATAAAATGACCAACATTTATAGTTTACTAGCGAAAAGTAAGCATAGATTTCGAAGAGGATTAATTAATGTCATAGGTTCAGGATTGAAAGTATTATTTGGAACTATGGATTATGAAGATGCAAAATATTATGATAATGCATTAGTAATAACAAAAGAAAACCAGGAATTTATACGAGATGGTTTAAAAGAAGAAATAAATATTATGAAAAGTTTGAATGAACAAAACCAAGTACTTCTCAGCAATTATCATATTTTAGAAAACAAAACTATGGATATAATTGAATCTTTAAATACCATTATGCTTCAAACTAATGAAATACATGAAAGAGAAGCGATGTTAGAATATTTACAGAGATTATATGATTCAATAATAGGAAAGAGCTTAGAGTTAGAAATTGAGTTGGATAAAATAATCGATGCAATTCTATTTTTGCAAGTAAAAATAATACATCCATTTATTATGACACCAGAAAAATTAATAACAGTTTTAGGAAATAGTAAATATGAAAACAAAATGTTATTTACACCAAGTATCGAAAGTTACCATAACATAATACAATTACTTGAAGTAAAAATTTTTGAAAAGAATAATAAAATCTTTGTAATTATATCTTTACCTATATTAAGAGAAGAATATGAGGAAGCATACGAAATAATTACATTGCCAATTGTTTCGCATAATAATATTAATATTTTTGAAAGTAAAGAAAATATATTATTAATAAGTAAAAATAGGGCAAATTTTGCACTAAAAAATAATTTAAATGATTGTGTTAAATATAAAGATGAAAATGATAAAAATATTTTTGTATGTAAAGAACTAGTTTTAGAAAGTACTATAAAAATTGATGTGTGTGTCTTAAATGTATTTATGAAAAGGAATTTTCCTTCATGTAAAATTAAAGTAATTAAAAATAACATAGAGTTTTTCCATTCATTAAGTAATAACAGATTCCTATTTGCAATAACAGAAGAGACAAAGTATAGTTGTAAATGTAAAAATAAAAATGAAGAATTCGGTAAAATTTCTAATATAGGAATCATAAATATAAACGATAATTGTAAATTTAGTACTTTAGAAACTGACATAGAAACGTCAGAAAATTTAAATGAAACAATGTATAATGATGTTGTACACTATGGATTGGAAAATTGTTGTGAAAACATTAAAATTAATGAAATAATTCCCTTAAGGAAATTGCCAAAAATAAAAGGTAATAATTTACAAAATTTAAAAGATTTGTCAGTTGAAATAAATAATCAAAATAGTTATATTTCTAAAATGTTAATTTCCATACCAGAAAAAACACAGGGTTTTGCAATTGGATTGTTTGGAGCTATTGCAACTCTTGTAACAATATATTTAACAATAAATTGTATTAAAGGCAAAAATAAATTAACTATATTCAATAGATGTTTTATAAAAAGAGAAAGAAAACCCATAGCGGTTACATTTAAAAGTAATTTAAATAAAGAACCTACAATTATTATTCACGAAAAATCAAATGAATTAAAATATAACTATGATATATAAGTTGAATTGAAAAAAAAAATAATACATTATCTATATATATAAAAGAAAGTTGTGTTTGTTACAACACTTATAACTAGAGAACGGCTGGACCGATTGCCATGGTTTTTGATTTGTTGGATTTGTTTCCGTCCCGAATAGCAGAATACATCTTAAAAACAAGGAAAACTCGATATGTGCAATGAATTCTTAATCAATTCAAAAGATTCTGATTTGTTTATTACATGTCAAACATAACAATGAAAACTCGATATGTGTAATGAATATTTAATCATTTCAATAGATGCTGATTTGTTTATTACATGTCAAACATTTGTTGTCCAATCCTGTCAAATAGTGTAACAACTATTTTTTTTTTTAGCTTAGGGCCTGGTTGCTAAGACCTTAAAGCCACAACTTTATTTTTTTCTGAAGACATCATGTGAGCGTTGACCAGTTTCTTTGCGATTTGTCAAAGCGATCCGTTCGCACGAACTTTGCTTTACTCAGAAATGCCACGTTATTACACTTGGAACGCTAAATCGAAGAAATTTCAACGTCGGAAGCAAGGCGATGCAGTTCCTGGTCATCAAGATATGCGTTCTACTGATGCTCTTGGTCGTATTTACACAGTTCATCCGAAGAATGATGAATGAGGGCCAATATCATTTGAATCACTACGAACTGTTAATGGTATCGTGTGCTCCACATTTCGAGCAGCATGTCAAGAGCTAAATTTGCTTGAAAACGATACTCATTGGGACACGACAATTGCTGAAGCAATTATTTCTGCATCTCCAAGTCAGATACGCACATTATTTGCTATCATCATTTCAACATGCTTCCCATCGAACCCACGTGACCTGTGGAACAAATACAAGGATAACATGTCAGAAGATATTTTACATCGAATTCGCGTCAGCATTTAATAGAGAATTGGAACATGAACGTGAATATGATCCACATGAACTAATTCAATCAGTTCAAACGAATGTACCTCTGTTGAATCCTAAGCAGAGGGAAGTCTATGATACACTGATTAATGCAATTGATGATGGAAATGGCGGCTTATTTTTTTTGGATGCCCCCGGTGGAACTGGGAAGACATTCCTCATGTCATTGATTTTTGTCACTGTACGTGCGAGATCCGAAATTGCGGTAGCAATTGCTTCTTCTGGAATAGCGGCCACATTGTTAGACGGATGCCGTACGGCTCAATCAGCGTTAAAATTCCCATTAAACTTTCAAACTACTGAACAACCGACATGTAACATTTCGAAACACTCCGCAATGGCCAAAGTTTTAGTAGCATCAAAAATTATCATATGGGACGAATGCACAATGGCGCACAAACGCGCATTGGAAGCACTAGACCGAACATTAAAAGATCTGCGCAATGACTCGAGATGTTTTGGTGGTGCAATGATTTTATTATCTGGCGATTTCCGACAAACACTACCAGTCATTCCAAGATCTACTGCTGCCGACGAAATAAACGCTTGCCTCAAAGCATCAAATCTGTGGCGATATGTAAGGAAACTTCAACTGTCTGTAAATATGACAGTTGCATTGTTGAACCATCTATCTGCTGATGATTTCTCGAAGCAATTGCTGACTATCGGTAATGGCCGTGTTCCTGTTGACAAATCGAGCGGTTTGATTTCATTTCCTCCAAATTTTTGCAATTTCGTATCATCAAAAGACGAGCTTATCAACAAAGTATTCCCGGATATGATTGCTTACCACAAAAATAATAAATGGTTAAGTGAGCGAGCAATTTTGGCCGCTAAAAACAAAGTTGTAGATGACCTCAATTTTATAATTCAAAATCAAATCGTAGGTACTCTGTATTCATTCAAATCTATCGACTGTGTAACAAACGAAGAAGAAGCCACTAATTATCCAACTGAATTTTTAAACTCCTTGGATGTGCCTGGTTTACCACCGCACAATTTAAAACTTAAAGTTGGCTCGGTAGTCATCATGCTTAGAAATTTAAACCAACCAAAACTGTGTAATGGAACGCGTTTGGTGATAAGAAAACTGATGAGCAATGTGATTCACGCGTCGATACTTAAAGGAAAATTTAAAGATGAGGAAGTTCTTATTCCAATGATTCCGATGATCCCAACGGATATGCCCTTTGAGTTTAAACGAATTCAATTCCCGGTTCGTCTTGCCTTCGCCATGACGATCAACAAATCACAGGGCCAATCCTTGACTATTTGTGGCCTTAATCTAGAAAATGCATGTTTTTCTCATGGTCAATTGTACGTGGCATGCTCACGTGTCGGCAAACCATCCGCTTTATTTGTTCTTGCGCCTGACCAAAAAACAAAGAATGTCGTTTACCACAAAGTGCTTGAATGAAAATCCTATTAATTAATTAATCCGAGTTTTATTTTTTTTTCCCAATCTGCACAACATAGTTTTCAATCATTTTTTTCTAAGATGAGTTTGAAGTACTTAATTATTTTTTTTAATTTTTATTCTCATTCTGTATGTATGTTTTCATCATCATTCATCATAATAAAATACTTTTTTGTTTCTATCTATATAAATATATTATTTTGTATCATTGTTTTACGTTTATCAAAGCCTAAATTAGTTCAGCTAAAAAGTAACACGACATTCATTGGCTGTTAGGCGGTACGAAGTTCGCCGGGTCAGCTAGTTAAAGATAAATATGCTGAAACTGTGGCCGAAGCTTTTGTAAATGATTGGATTACATATTTAGGTATACCTAAAATTATTTTGACGGACAATGGAACTGAATTCTGTAATGAATTAATGAAGAATTTAGCAAAAATATTTAAGATCAAACACATAACTACTAGTGTAGCCCATCCACAATCAAATGGATCTGTTGAAAGAATTCATGGAAGACTGAAGGAATATCTAAATACAGTTAATTTCGAAAGAGAAAACTGGGATGAAGCACTTAAATTTGCAGGGTTTTGTTATAATACAACAATACACTCGACAACAGGTTATAGTCCACATGAAGTTTTATTTGGCAGACAAGCTAATAGACCGAGTGGTATAGATACTTTGAACTTAACAACTGTACAAGATTATGTTCAAAATGTACATGAACACATTGTCTCCATAGAAAACAAAGTAAAAGAAAATTTAGTGAAGTCAAAAATTAAATCAAAAGAAAATTACGACCGTAAAATAAACAGAGCACCATTATATAAGGTAGGGGAAAAGGTATTAGTTAAAAATCTTACAAAAAATAAAAAATTAGAAAACACATTTGTAGGACCATTTGTGATTACTAAAGTAACCGATTCAAATGTTTTTGTGAAAACTAATAGGAAGATCAGAAAACTTTCCAAAAATTTAGTAAAACCATATTTAACACACTGAAATTAATATATGTATATTATGTTTGTTCTCTCGTTTAGTTTTGTTCTTGTTAAAGGACTTGTTATTCAAAATCTCAACGATAATGGCGGGTTTTATTTCAAAGGAATTGGAATAACAAAAGTCGTAGATGGATATGTTTCAATTGTCAATACTTTAGATTTAAAAAATATTGAATTAGGCATTTCAACCATAAATTTGCAAACAAATAATATTGATAAAGCATGTTTTAAATACTTTGATGAATGTAAATCACTTACACAAAGAGGTCACAAAAATTACGAAAATTTAATAAATAAAATGACCAACATTTATAGTTTACTAGGGAAAAGTAAGCATAGATTTCGAAGAGGATTAATTAATGTCATAGGTTCAGGATTGAAAGTATTATTTGGAACTATGGATTATGAAGATGCAAAATATTATGATAATGCATTAGTAATAACAAAAGAAAACCAGGAATTTATACGAGATGGTTTAAAAGAAGAAATAAATATTATGAAAAGTTTGAATGAACAAAACCAAGTACTTCTCAGCAATTATCATATTTTAGAAAACAAAACTATGGATATAATTGAATCTTTAAATACCATTATGCTTCAAACTAATGAAATACATGAAAGAGAAGCGATGTTAGAATATTTACAGAGATTATATGATTCAATAATAGGAAAGAGCTTAGAGTTAGAAATTGAGTTGGATAAAATAATCGATGCAATTCTATTTTTGCAAGTAAAAATAATACATCCATTTATTATGACACCAGAAAAATTAATAACAGTTTTAGGAAATAGTAAATATGAAAACAAAATGTTATTTACACCAAGTATCGAAAGTTACCATAACATAATACAATTACTTGAAGTAAAAATTTTTGAAAAGAATAATAAAATCTTTGTAATTATATCTTTACCTATATTAAGAGAAGAATATGAGGAAGCATACGAAATAATTACATTGCCAATTGTTTCGCATAATAATATTAATATTTTTGAAAGTAAAGAAAATATATTATTAATAAGTAAAAATAGGGCAAATTTTGCACTAAAAAATAATTTAAATGATTGTGTTAAATATAAAGATGAAAATGATAAAAATATTTTTGTATGTAAAGAACTAGTTTTAGAAAGTACTATAAAAATTGATGTGTGTGTCTTAAATGTATTTATGAAAAGGAATTTTCCTTCATGTAAAATTAAAGTAATTAAAAATAACATAGAGTTTTTCCATTCATTAAGTAATAACAGATTCCTATTTGCAATAACAGAAGAGACAAAGTATAGTTGTAAATGTAAAAATAAAAATGAAGAATTCGGTAAAATTTCTAATATAGGAATCATAAATATAAACGATAATTGTAAATTTAGTACTTTAGAAACTGACATAGAAACGTCAGAAAATTTAAATGAAACAATGTATAATGATGTTGTAAACTATGGATTGGAAAATTGTTGTGAAAACATTAAAATTAATGAAATAATTCCCTTAAGGAAATTGCCAAAAATAAAAGGTAATAATTTACAAAATTTAAAAGATTTGTCAGTTGAAATAAATAATCAAAATAGTTATATTTCTAAAATGTTAATTTCCATACCAGAAAAAACACAGGGTTTTGCAATTGGATTGTTTGGAGCTATTGCAACTCTTGTAACAATATATTTAACAATAAATTGTATTAAAGGCAAAAATAAATTAACTATATTCAATAGATGTTTTATAAAAAGAGAAAGAAAACCCATAGCGGTTACATTTAAAAGTAATTTAAATAAAGAACCTACAATTATTATTCACGAAAAATCAAATGAATTAAAATATAACTATGATATATAAGTTGAATTGAAAAAAAAAATAATACATTATCTATATATATAAAAGAAAGTTGTGTTTGTTACAACACTTATAACTAGAGAACGGCTGGACCGATTGCCATGGTTTTTGATTTGTTGGATTTGTTTCCGTCCCGAATAGCAGAATACATCTTAAAAACAAGGAAAACTCGATATGTGCAATGAATTCTTAATCAATTCAAAAGATTCTGATTTGTTTATTACATGTCAAACATAACAATGAAAACTCGATATGTGTAATGAATATTTAATCATTTCAATAGATGCTGATTTGTTTATTACATGTCAAACATTTGTTGTCCAATCCTGTCAAATAGTGTAACAACTATTTTTTTTTTTAGCTTAGGGCCTGGTTGCTAAGACCTTAAAGCCACAACTTTATTTTTTTCTGAAGACATCATGTGAGCGTTGACCAGTTTCTTTGCGATTTGTCAAAGCGATCCGTTCGCACGAACTTTGCTTTACTCAGAAATGCCACGTTATTACACTTGGAACGCTAAATCGAAGAAATTTCAACGTCGGAAGCAAGGCGATGCAGTTCCTGGTCATCAAGATATGCGTTCTACTGATGCTCTTGGTCGTATTTACACAGTTCATCCGAAGAATGATGAATGAGGGCCAATATCATTTGAATCACTACGAACTGTTAATGGTATCGTGTGCTCCACATTTCGAGCAGCATGTCAAGAGCTAAATTTGCTTGAAAACGATACTCATTGGGACACGACAATTGCTGAAGCAATTATTTCTGCATCTCCAAGTCAGATACGCACATTATTTGCTATCATCATTTCAACATGCTTCCCATCGAACCCACGTGACCTGTGGAACAAATACAAGGATAACATGTCAGAAGATATTTTACATCGAATTCGCGTCAGCATTTAATAGAGAATTGGAACATGAACGTGAATATGATCCACATGAACTAATTCAATCAGTTCAAACGAATGTACCTCTGTTGAATCCTAAGCAGAGGGAAGTCTATGATACACTGATTAATGCAATTGATGATGGAAATGGCGGCTTATTTTTTTTGGATGCCCCCGGTGGAACTGGGAAGACATTCCTCATGTCATTGATTTTTGTCACTGTACGTGCGAGATCCGAAATTGCGGTAGCAATTGCTTCTTCTGGAATAGCGGCCACATTGTTAGACGGATGCCGTACGGCTCAATCAGCGTTAAAATTCCCATTAAACTTTCAAACTACTGAACAACCGACATGTAACATTTCGAAACACTCCGCAATGGCCAAAGTTTTAGTAGCATCAAAAATTATCATATGGGACGAATGCACAATGGCGCACAAACGCGCATTGGAAGCACTAGACCGAACATTAAAAGATCTGCGCAATGACTCGAGATGTTTTGGTGGTGCAATGATTTTATTATCTGGCGATTTCCGACAAACACTACCAGTCATTCCAAGATCTACTGCTGCCGACGAAATAAACGCTTGCCTCAAAGCATCAAATCTGTGGCGATATGTAAGGAAACTTCAACTGTCTGTAAATATGACAGTTGCATTGTTGAACCATCTATCTGCTGATGATTTCTCGAAGCAATTGCTGACTATCGGTAATGGCCGTGTTCCTGTTGACAAATCGAGCGGTTTGATTTCATTTCCTCCAAATTTTTGCAATTTCGTATCATCAAAAGACGAGCTTATCAACAAAGTATTCCCGGATATGATTGCTTACCACAAAAATAATAAATGGTTAAGTGAGCGAGCAATTTTGGCCGCTAAAAACAAAGTTGTAGATGACCTCAATTTTATAATTCAAAATCAAATCGTAGGTACTCTGTATTCATTCAAATCTATCGACTGTGTAACAAACGAAGAAGAAGCCACTAATTATCCAACTGAATTTTTAAACTCCTTGGATGTGCCTGGTTTACCACCGCACAATTTAAAACTTAAAGTTGGCTCGGTAGTCATCATGCTTAGAAATTTAAACCAACCAAAACTGTGTAATGGAACGCGTTTGGTGATAAGAAAACTGATGAGCAATGTGATTCACGCGTCGATACTTAAAGGAAAATTTAAAGATGAGGAAGTTCTTATTCCAATGATTCCGATGATCCCAACGGATATGCCCTTTGAGTTTAAACGAATTCAATTCCCGGTTCGTCTTGCCTTCGCCATGACGATCAACAAATCACAGGGCCAATCCTTGACTATTTGTGGCCTTAATCTAGAAAATGCATGTTTTTCTCATGGTCAATTGTACGTGGCATGCTCACGTGTCGGCAAACCATCCGCTTTATTTGTTCTTGCGCCTGACCAAAAAACAAAGAATGTCGTTTACCACAAAGTGCTTGAATGAAAATCCTATTAATTAATTAATCCGAGTTTTATTTTTTTTTCCCAATCTGCACAACATAGTTTTCAATCATTTTTTTCTAAGATGAGTTTGAAGTACTTAATTATTTTTTTTAATTTTTATTCTCATTCTGTATGTATGTTTTCATCATCATTCATCATAATAAAATACTTTTTTGTTTCTATCTATATAAATATATTATTTTGTATCATTGTTTTACGTTTATCAAAGCCTAAATTAGTTCAGCTAAAAAGTAACACGACATTCATTGGCTGTTAGGCGGTACGAAGTTCGCCGGGTCAGCTAGTATTTAATAAAATTAAAATGTTTTTTTTATATATATCTATAAACAAAATGAAATAAATAAATAAAATTGACTATTCTCTTTTTGAGACTCTCATTAGGCACTTTTCGCAAGATCCTTTGGTTTAAAAAATTGTCTCTTCCTTCTTTTAAGAGGGGAGGTGTTATGATGATGTCATTTCCAATGCATTCAATGTTTGGTTGACCCAAGATCGTGGTATCTGTATTCAGAAAAAGTATCTACTTACCACTTTGCGTGAAGTGATATTTATTTAACAATAAATTATCCACTTCTGCTGAAACAGATATTTGAGGCGTTCAGAATAATAATGGTCTAAATCCACTTTTTAAGAAAAATCGAGATTTTACCTTTAAACACATTAATTTAATGTGTACCTTATAAAAAAAAGATCAGCGTCAAAAATGTGCAATTTTCGAAATAAATAAACATTATATTTCTTTTATTTTCCCTGGATATCTTTAACTTCTTTTCATTAAACTTTAAATATCTCGAATTTAACATATGTGGACATATTCCACTAATATTCTGAACGCCTCATTTAAAACCATATTGGATAGTTTATGTAAACATCCACATATCCTATGGTTTCACGACATACACGGGTCGACAATACCAATGATCATATTACTGAGAATGTTATCTCAAAAACATTATATCGGTATTGATCGTATGGTCTTCTTGAATGATGATTCATAATCTAAACAATAATAAAAACGAACACAGTTTGTATACAAAATATATTATGCTTGCTATGCAGATTGTGTTCAAAGAAGGAATCTTGTAGGGGAGTTGTTTGATGCAGACAATCTCAATTGAGAGTCAGTCTCCAATTGAACCCAGAATAAACAGGGTTGTTTCATAACAAAATATTCGTTTCATTTCTTATACGAGCATAACAGATGAGACATCTGTATAAAATTATTATCTGTGCTTCTACTTTGCCCACCTAACTCTCTTACATTATTCCAACATTCTTTGGAATTTTTGGAGTGCTGCAAGTTCATTGCAAGATTTTTTAGAAAAAGCCTTTTTTTCTCGTGACATAATATTGTTTGAATTCTTTGTTTGCGTGTAAGTACATATTTTTAAACGCAACCGAGTTAGTTCTTCTAAAGAGTTTTAAGTACTTGAACGAGAGCATACGAAGTTTAACACAGTCTTTATCGAACCATTTACAGTAGACTCGCGATAGCAAAAACACCGTCTTACGTGAACACCGGCTAACGTGAACACTTTTTTTTTACATTGACTACTCTGTAGCATGAACAGTGTGTGAAAGCCCTATAACGTGAACAATTTTAAAATGCGTTTTACATAAAAAACATAGCTTCCTTTGATCGTTTTTCGGTTTTTCAAATCGTTTTACTAAATGGGGAATCCCATTAAGGAATTTCCAGGTATTATTTACTTTAGGTTGGAATACATTTTCTGGACCTGGAATGCGGAAGACCATGAAGCGTTCTGAACTTCCTAAAATGGAAAAAGCTCTTTACCGTTGGTTCATCAAACAGCGAGAAAAAAATTATCCAGTCAATGGATTGATGGTTAAGGAAAAAGCTAAATTTTTCCATTCAAAAATTAAAGAAACTCAGGGCGATTTTAATGCGAGTGACGGATGGTTGCAAAGATTTAAGAAGCGTTATGGTGTGCGTTTTATCAAAATAAGTGGTGAAAAGTTATCTTCTAGACCTGACCTTGTGGACCCTTTCAAAAACAAGCTGCAAGCCAAAATAAAAGAGCTAGGTCTATCTCACAATCAAATATACAATGCGGATGAATCCGGATTATTTTGGAAGCTGCTTCCTGACAAGACATACGTATCATCTCAAGAAAAAACTGCTCCTGGAAGAAAAACGGAAAAACAGCGCGTCACTTTTCTTGCTTGTACAAACGCAACAGGAGAACATAAAGTTAAGCTTTTAGTGATTGGAAAGGCAAAAAATCCTCGCTCTTTTAGGAATTTTAAATCTCCTGTTGACTACAGTTGTTCCAAATCGTCATGGATGACAGCTGCTATTTTTAAAAATTGGTTTCATCATTCTTTCGTACCACAGGTAGGAAACAGATTGCAATTTTGCATTGATTTTAAATGTTTTCATATGTAGGTCAGAACATTTTTAAAACACCAAGGGTTGCCCACCAAAGCTCTTCTTTTAATTGATAACGCTCCATCTCATCCACCCGAAAACGAATTAACATCTGAGGACGGGTTAATAACTGTGATGTTTATGCCGCCGAATGTCACGCCGCTCATACAGCCTATGGACCAAAATGCTATAACACTAACAAAACTTTTCTACAGAAATAGTCTTCTAGCATCAATTGTGGCCGAAAAAACTGATGTTATTGAAAATTAACGTTAAGAGACGCTATTTGCTATTTAAATTCGGCTTGGCAACGTCTTGAAAAAGAAACAATAGCAAAATGCTGGACGAATATTTTAAGCTCAATAAGCAATGAAAAAGACTCTGAAGAAGATATCCCACTAGCTGTTTTGAGAGAAAGAATTTGTTCACCAATCAACTCTCAAGAGGAACATACACTAGAACTTTTTCACGCAATTAATCCAGAGGTTTGAATATTTTATCTTGTATACAGAAAAAACATTTGATTCGATTTGTGCCCTTCTATGTAGATCATTTTTTCGGTTGCTGATGTCCATGAATGGAATGAGGATCTTCTAAACGACACCGAAACGAACGAGGTTTTGATCAGTGACGAATGTGAAAGCGAGGACAGTATTCTGGAAACAGCACATACCAGAATAGAGCCTAGGGAAGCAATCGACATTTTCAATAAGGCTTTGGAATGGGCTGAATATGAAAACGTTAATACAGCAGACATCAGCGTACTTAAACGACTTCGCGAAAAGGCAGTTTTCAGCCAAATAGAAAAAATGAAAATTCAGAAAAGGATTACGCATTTTTTCATTAATTGCAACAAATTTATATTTTTTCATGTACATTTACATTTGAATTAAAAAAAAACATATGAATTATAGTTGAAACAAAGGTCTAATTTATTTTAAAAATTTAAAGAACTACACCTTCGTCAACATGAACAACTTCGATAACGTGAACACGCCCGGTTTTTAATAATTCACGTTACCGCGAGTCTACTGTATTTTTAAAATTAAGCGTGTAGCTAATACTTGTAGATACAGCTGAAGCGTAAATTACTCTTGTAATGCTTTCCTCAATTTGTTCAACATTGCCCTCATCTTGAAGAGGGAGAAGATTGCAATGCTGATTCAAGAGAGATTTGTACCGAGAAGCTTTATTTTCAAACCATCTGAGTTTTCGAGGAATATCTACGTTCGTCTGCTGTATATTGTCGTGGAAGCATATTTTGACAAATAGTGGCAAGTGAGCTGAAAAGCTAGACAAGTACACCTGGAAGTCTTCAACTGAGTTATACCACTCTCCAGAAATTGCACAATAGTCGATTACTGATTGCCCTTGTCCGCTGATAAAAGTAAGTTCGCCATATTTGTCACCGTTTGTTACCCCATTTAATACAAAAAACCCAAAATCTTCTAGCAATTCCGTTAAAAGTCTACCATTTCTGTTAAGGGTTTCATCCTTTGAATTTCTCACCTCATCAAAAATCATAAAATCATGTAATGTATGAGCAGGAGAGTTCTGAAATTCACCAATTCGCGCGTTAAGATCACCGACAATCATTACATTTTCCAAGGAAGAATTGTTTAAAAAATTGCGTAGATTTTCAAAATCATTCAACCAACTATTGTAATTAAGGTACACCGGCAAAATATAGAATTGACGTTGGTTGGTAGAAATTTTAACAACAAGCCTATTTTCAACAAGTTTACAATGAACGAAATGATTAATTTTAGTTTTGATGCCACATAACATGCCTCCGCTAGCTCTCCCATGCACATTGGATCTAACTGCTAGAATAAAAGTTAATTTATAATCTTTAAAATATTTATAAAATTCCTTTTCATTTTTTTCCTCTAAAAAGGTTTCAGTAAGAAAGATAATATCAAAATCTAAAATGTAATTAAACAAATCTGGTTGCAAAAGTTTGGTTTTGAGACCTGTTATATTATATGAAAGAATTTTTAAATAAGTAAAATTAATTATTATATTTTGGCAGACGGCATTGATTTCTATTATTGTTTTCTATTATTATTAGGGTGTATTACTTCACGCGTTGGAGGCACTGTCATCGGTTGAGAGGTATGTGGTGTTTGTCGATCATCAACCGGGTCTATCTTCACTCCATCGCTGCAGTCAAAATATTCTTGTGAACTGTCACCAAACATGTTGTTCATATATGTCATCTCAGATGCAGTTTTGACAATTAGGCCACGCGCAAATTTGTAAATAAAAGTGTGGTTGTTGATTTGCATTTTGTCACCTTTGATTATAATTTTTGCTTGAGCGTTTAATTGTGATAATTTGTTTTTAATTTCAATTAGAGCTCGTCTTTTTTGTTCGCGAAATATACTTATGCCAGTTCCTTTTAGTTGGCTATTTACTGACATTATTTCGTCTACGATATCCGACGATTCTAGCTCTAAGAAAACCGTTCCCCTTTGGGTGTGTGAGTTTTCGATTACCCGTGATTTCTTCAAGTGAATATCTTCACCTTCTTTTAACTTGAGAAGCCGAAATTATTTCGATTTGAGACTCCAAATGATCACAACGTTCTGTCATAACAAATAATTTTTTACTCAGATGTGAGTTTTCCGTTCTTAGTGCATCCAGCTCTAAGGATAAGGATGCAACATCAAGTTTAGTGGCTAAATCTTTAACTTAAGTTTTTTGAAATCATCAATAGACATGTTCCCGACTGGCATTTTGTTCGCAAACAAATTTGAGTTGTGTTTCTTAGTGGTGTTATTTAGTTCCGGTGAAGTTTCTGTTATATTTCTTTTGTTGCCGTTCATAGAGGAATCCCGCAATGAAAAATTTTTATTTTGCACCGATTTAAAACTTAATATACTTTTTTACCTTGTTTAATTAGACGATTTTTCTATTGCAAAGTATTCAAGTGGTGCCAAGAATAATTTAACGAGCAATTTTTGAATTTAAATTTGAAATTTGTGCAAAAAAACTAATAACTTTGTGAGGAGCTTAAATTTTAACACACTTCCACAACTGACAGTTGAAATGTCCAATCAACTAACTGTCATATGATAACCGACTTTTTTTTACCTGCTATTGAAGAATACGACTTGGAGAACCTTTGGTTTCAATAAGACGATGCCACATGCCACACAACTCGAGCAAATATGGCTTTATTGCTAGAGACATTTCCTGGCCGCGTAATTTCTCGTCGTGGCGATATCAGCTGGCCACCAAGATCATGCGATTTGACAATGCTGAACTTTTTTGGTGGGGCTACGAGAAAGACCGTTTTTATGCAGATAAACATTTAACTCTTGAGCACTTAAAAACCAACATTCGTCAATTTATGGCTGAGATACCGCCCAATATGTGTAAAAAAGTGGTCGAAAATTACCTCAAAAGAATCGATGCTTGCCACAATTCGCGTGGTAGTCATTTAAATGATAAAGTGTTTCACACATAATGTCAACGTTTAAACTTTATAATAAAAAAGAAACATCATGAACAAAATATTTTATATGTGTTTTATTAAGTTGACTTTTGAAACCGCAAAATGGATAACTCTGTATAATGTGGCCTATACTAAAATATAATTTTGAGAAAAAATACAACTAACGTTTTTTTATAAATCAGAAAAACTGAAAAAAAAAATGTTACCTCGAATATTTTTTAAACAAGAATTGTATAACGAAAAATAACGTTTTAAACACCTGGTCCAATTTTAAGAGAGAGTGACTGTTTTTTTCAAAAAATAAAAACCTAAAAAATACAATTAAAAATTAGTAAAAAATGGTTTTCTACTTAAATATCTCAGGAAGAAATAATTTTGCTGCCTTCAAAACAACTTCACTTTATACAAGATATTGTAACTAATATTATGTAATGAATTTAATAAAATCCAGTTGACAATTTTTTTATAAAAAATAAAAACCTTCCGAAAATACTACTAAAATTTAGTAAATTTTTTTTTTCGAATATTTTGAAGAAATTCGAAATTATTTTATCCTGCATACAATGTTGTTGATTTGTATTTAATTTTTGGTAAAAATTCAAAAATGTGTCACATTTTTTACAAAAAAGGAAAACCTGCAAAACCAACTAACAACTTTAAAAAATGATTTTCGTCTGAAGTTCCTTGATAACAAAAAAAATTATTGAATTCAAACACTTTTTATTTTATAAAAAAAATATTTTTAATGTTTTGTAAAGCTATAACCAATTGAAAACATGAACAAAGTACTAAAAATTATATACTGAGTTAAATATCTTGAGAATAAAATTGATTTCCAAGTTGTTTTATGTCATAGAAATATTCTTGTTAATATTTAGTTATATTTAAAGACAATGATTTCCCATAAAAATATATTAATTTAACTCCTCGAATACATTTTTAAATAAAACAACTTAAACTTAAGTTTTGAATTGCATATCTACAGCTGTGGTCAACTAATTCGAAACATTTTTCCTCCATCCCTTTAATTCTTCGAAAAACTGTGTTCTCTCAAAATAACAGTATCCTTAGCAGTGTATCAAAACTGTTATCAGGTTATTTGTTGAGATTGCATCATTTTGATCATTTGCACTTTTCAGACTACATATTCCATAATAAGTTTCACGGAAATTCAACGCCAGATTTTCAATAAAGCAGAAGCTCGGATATCTACTCGCACCATATGAAGAAGATTGGTTGGAGCTGGGCTTGCATGGTCGAGTTTCTCGAAAGAAGCCACTAGTCACCATAAGGCAACGTAAGCTTAAGTTCATTGTGTGAGTGATGAAACGAAAATAAATCGGATGGGACGCTGATAGCTTTAAAGTACGTTGACATTATAAAGAAACGACTTGTGGATTTGGAAGTTTCAGCAAGCCATCGACCCCAAACACACAGCTTGAATCACAAATTTTATCGCTGTACTTGAATGGACATCGGCAAGTGTAGACCTTAACCCAATTGAGCATCTATGGGCGAAAGTGAAAAAAGCTGTTGCACTAAAAAAAAGAATACAAACTTTGATAATCTATATTCAAACATTGAAGCCGCTTGGAAAGCTATATCCGTAGAGCGTTGCAGGCGACTTATTGAATCCATGGAGCAAAGATGCCGAGAGGTTCTAAAGCAGAGGTATTGCAACCAAATATTAAAAGAATTTGTAGGTAATGATATCTTAAAATAATAAAATATTAAAAGAAGATAACAATTTTCGTTTTGATTCTAATTACGTAGATGTCCACCACAACAGGCTACATCATATGATTATTAAGAAAAACATACATATAATATTTTTTCCAAAAAAATTAATTTAATAAATAATTGAGCGAAGAAACATTTAATAGAGTACCTATACACGATTTGTGTTTTTAATTAGTTGTTTGCAGCTGTATCTTTTCTTTCAATAATTTTTTTAAATAATAAAATTAACTTGTAAAAACACAATTTGAAAATTTTTACCTGCTACTCGTACCAATGGAAAGTTATCAGTGTGTGTCGCATCTCAGCCTCTTTCTTCCTTTGAATTAAAAACAAAAATAGCCGCTCTCGAGAATATTGAGATACAGGTGCCTGATTATGGGATTCGCGGCGAATCGTTTTGCTAGCGAGTTTGCCATTTTTCAATTATTACTTTCGCTTTCGCCTTCTTCGTTTTGAATTCGACCAATTAACGAATTCAAAGGCGAATTTGAAATGTCATAATGTTTGTTGGTGAGTTGAAATCCGACAGCTTTTTTTGGCGGATTCACAGGCGAAAGAGTGTTCACTGTTCGATTTCGTGGATTCTTTCTTGATTGTAATTATATAAAAATGTGAGTTAGCTTTATTTTAATTTTCTTATAATTTATCCACAATCCACAATAAAATATAAAATTTTAAAATTCATTCAGGGAACGATAAAAACAAGCAAACAAATCGACATCAATTTTTGGCTCTCGTCGAGTTTATGAAGAAAAATAAGGGCATTGCAACCGGAGCACTCGTCGGTCCTGAATATCGGGCTATAATAAGTTTAATTATTATTTAATATTGTTTATTGAATAAATCACCGCAAATTTCACAAATTCAATCAAAACAAAACAGAATTTGTGGAAAGCTGTCAAACCAAAAGTGTCAATTCACTGGAATATAAGAAGAAAAAGTCAAACCAAAAGTGTCAAATCTCTGGAATATAGGAAGACCTATTTTTGCTTCGCCGCGAATTCGTTAATAAGGAAATACGACGAGAGTCGAATTTGAAAGGTCGAATTGAAAACGGTCCGCCACGAACCTCATAATCAGACCCCAGTATCGGACAAAACATTTGCAACTAGAAATTAAAGTAATCATTTTCTTAAAAAAATTAAAATTTTATTTAGAAACATGACAATCGTCATACATACGAGTATGTATATTATTAAAGCTGTGTATTCAAAGTCAATAAAAATATATAAGACTCAAAAAAAAAAAAAATTAGTAGCTCAACGATTAGTTGTATCAACTTACTTAAAATTCACCCGTGACAGAACAATTGCAACTAAAGTGTCATTACTATTTAACTAAATTATTAACCGTTACAACGTGTTTGTAGACGAATTTAACTCGGGCATTTTATAACAAGACATTTCTAAAAAAAATCGAAATTTGATATAATTTAATGGGAAGTGATGATATAATTTAATGGGAAGTGATGACATATTTATATGTTTAAAAACTCTTAAGCATGGCGGTCGGAATTTAATGGTGTGGGGTTGCTTTTCTGCTTAGGCTTATTGCATAGCATAAATATAATAATGGACCAATTTGTGTACAAAAATGTTTTAGAGATGGTTATGTCGTCGTATGCAGAATGGAAAATGCCATTGCGTTGGGTCTTCCTGCAGGACAACGACCCAAAGCACACGTAGAGACTTAAACTGGATTAATGATCATAAGATCACTGTTATGAATTGGCCACCACAGTCATCAGTCTTGAACCCAATTGAGAATCTTTGGGATATCGTAAAACGGAAAATTAATCGGGAAAATGTTAGAAATGCGGACGATTTTTTCAACAGAGTACAAACGGCTTGGAATGAAATTATCATTCAAAATTTAGTTAGTTGAACCCATGCCAAGAAGGTGCAAGGCAGTTGTCAAAAACAAAGGATTTGCTACTAAATATTGATTATTTTACAATGTTCATATATTTCAATTTAAAGTACAATTGTTTTGTCGCCAGTGAATTTGAAGTTACTTGAAACTAATAAACGTTAAGTTACCAAAAGTTTGTTTGGAGTGTTATATATTTTTATTAACTTTTTAATAATATATGAAGAGTGCTATGTTTCTGAATAAAATTTTAATTTTTCAAAGAAAATGTTTACTTTTATACTAGTTTTATCCCATACTCTACACATTAAGAGTTCATATACATTAGAGGTACTCAACAATTGGCGCTTCTGTAAATCCCCAAATGCTCGCCTGAGCCCCCCTACTATAAGTTGTATAAATTAAAAAACTATGAATGTTTCAAAATTGATGTTGATTCTTCTTCGTTTGCCTCATTGAAGTGCATTAGCAGAGCGAGTTTTTTCAAGATTAAATAATATTTAAAGAAAGAAACATAGGCCGTTATACGAAATAATTAATGCTATAATGTCATATTATGAAATTACTAAGCCTAACAATTGTTAAATTTTCAAACCTCCAGCTAAACAAAACTTTGTAACGTCATTACATAACACATATATACTCAAATCTTATTATTGACTTGCCAAAAGCTCTGGTTTCTGTAAAATACCTAAACAAATAAAGTAAGTGATTTTTTTGTTCGGAAAACGATGTTTCAGATGCTTTAAAGTTTAAAGGAACACGAACTTCTAAAGAAACAAATGTATTCAAAAAACTAAATAAGCGACAGACGATGACATACCGATATGGTATGTAGTATAAGGGAATAACATCAATGAAACTCCCAATGCTACCATAAGCTCAATCGAGTCTCTAAATTCTGCTTTCAGTTCTATATCTCACTTTATACCACCTGTCAAGTTTTTCGACAAGTAGCACATTTCTGGAAGGAGAAAACCACTACTATTGAAACGGTTTAGAAATTTTTTCAACTATTCAATCCACCATAATTTTGTGTTAGAATATAAATCTATCGATTTCTCCTCTTAACTGTGGTCAGTCTCAACGTATTTTCCATCGTCATAGTGAAAAAGTTCGGTGTTCGAAACGTTTAGATTGCAGTGCTCTACATTACTCTTGCCAATGATTAGACATTTTATAATTCAAAATTTAATCATTAAGTGCTACGAAAAAAGAATACGAATCTAATGAACAACTTAAGTGTATACTATTTTAGCAGATATCTGAATTATTTTGCTAGGTATATACATACAAACTTGCCTAAGGAAAAAGTAAATCGATAAAAAATAATAGTTAGGTCAGTTTAGTGGTTTCATTGAAACAAAAATATTCGACTCTATGTTTCTGCAGCAATAATTTCAAAATAAAATACATATTAAAAGTTTAGAATATTGTCTTTCTTCTCAAAAGGCAACATTTGATTCGCTTCTTTTTTATAAAACAAATTCTCGTTAATCAAGGGAAAAAAGTTAACACCCTTAAGGTTCTACATATATATACATATAACGAACGCATTTTTCAAACATAAATTAAATTATTTTAAATAAATAAAAGGAAGCTAACTATACTAAATTATAAAAAGCTTTAACTGTAACAACGATTTATTAGTGGTTATCGAGGAACTGAAAATAAAATAAATTCCTTATGATTGGATCATTTTGGAATTTGTGTAGAGCGTGTCCATCAATGCCTGTCGACAAGGTATGTTATCGTAACTGTTTTTAAAATATTGAATTATTTATGAATAAATAAACTTCAAATAAATTTTAGTAATAATGATGCAGGTTTACGGGTCAACTTAACTAAGTCATAATATGATTTCATACTGCGGCAGTGGTTTCTTCCATACGCCACCGTACCCTTCTCTCTAACTAACATTTTTCTTTCTCTGTCTCTTAATATTCTTTCTTAGGAACTTCCTTTGAAAGTGTACAAAATCAATACCATATGGGTTGCAACCCCTTTTCACTGCACCTCCGTTAATATACCACCATTCACTCATTTATGTTTATTTTGTTTTTGTATGCTCGTGCCTTTGCTGTAACATATGAACATAAGATATTGCTAGTGTCCTCAGACTAAAAATAAAAAAATATCTTACACAAATGATGCATAATATACTTGCCTTATATTTTAAACTTCTTTTCTTTAAATTGAGGTGATGAAGATTATATTTTTATTTAGTGACTATTATGGTAGATTCCGCTAGTTTTGAAATTAAGATTACTTAATCACCTTATTAATATTATTTCCAATACTTGTACCAAGTTGAATATCCTGAGTACTTTATTGTATCACATGATTATTATTTTCTTCAATTATTTGTATAGGTACATATGTATGTAGGTATATCCTTCTTGAAAAATCAATATCGACATTTAAATTCAGACATTAAATAAGGCCACCACAAATATGTGGTAGAGACGAAGTTAACAAAAGTCGTACTGTTAAAATGTTAAAAAAGAAAAGATCTCCAATAAGTTTATTGAAATATAAATGGCATATTGAATGTGTGCGTAACTGTACACTGCATTTCAGATAATATCTATTTACGTGTAACATAATTGGTTGCTGATTAATCAAAAATAAGTTACTTACATATGTAAAAAAAATAGTAATCCTACAGCTTAAAAGCTGAGTTGATGTCAAGTTGGAACGATATCAATGGGTATAATCGCTAAGATGATAAGTGCTTGTCAAAATGATAATGACTGAGATTTCCTTCTGAGTAAAGTGTTTATATAAACACTTTTTTAATGCTTGCTTTGGTGAAATTTTTAAGTAATATTAATCAGATATCGAAATTGAAGAACGAAATGTACTCGTTGTTAATTATTCGCAGTTTCTATGTCAGTTTAAATTAGAAAAGTATGTTTGGTAAAGAAGAAATATCACTTTTTTGTTGACGTAATATCGAACGGCAAAAATCTCGAATTAAAATTTGTTCAAGCTAGAATGCAAAAATCTCAGCACATTTTAAATCTTTTCCTAGATTTTGTTTCAGTCAAGATTTAGTGTTGAGAAAGTCAAAACTCAAGCAGGTAGTTAGGTAATTTCCAAAAAAAAAACATTTCTATAATTAAAACTCAAATAAACAAAAAAAAAACTACTTAATTCTTTATAAAAATAGTCCAATGGTCCAGTAAAAATATGCATTAGACCGTCCTTTAAATCTAGTAGTTCTTAATTTTTTGGTAAATTGTCATACTGTTGACCTTATAATCCAGAAGACATTTATCCTGAAAGATCCATGATAATGGATAACTTAAATGTTTAATAAAAAATAATAGTTAACCCTTATATGAACAAGATTTGCTTGGTCGGTGCGGATTTGATTTACCAGAAAGAATTTTTAAAGAAATTATTTATTATTAAATTTAATTAATTTTTTTTTTCGTCCAAAAATGTAATAATAAGAAACATGAAAATAATTTAATAAATCATACAAAAATATATCAATTATAATACAAATTAAAGAAATGATAGAAAATATAAAAAACGAATCAATAAATTTAAATAACTATAGGAATTTCAATAAGAAGGGTCAGAAATTTTACAGAAACAATAATCACAAATATAGAAACTTAAACTATCAAAATTATAAGTAGTCAAATAGAATTTTAAATTATACTAATAATAATCCAAATCCATTTGAGAAACAAAATAAAACAAAAATATCCAGAACCAATGGAAGTAGATAATCTTACTCAAAATACAGACAATTTTCAGACTTGCCACAACAGACCATCACCCTGCATAGATGTTTATATTCTTAAGAAAGCTCTTAGTTTTTTAGTAGGCACAAGAGCAGCTATATCTACATATACTTAAGGAACATGTATTTCGAAGAGATTATCAAAGTGAATTAGAAAAACCAGTAACAATTAAAGCGTTATATAATAAAAATTAAATAATTTCTAAAATAATTTTACCACTACAAATCAGATTCAATAAAAGAAATCAACTATGGAATTTTTAATTATAAGTTTTATTAAAAATAGATTAGGTGGCGCAACAGTCCGCTGAGAACTAGGGCCTAGTGACTTACAACTCTCAACTACTCCTGTGTGCGAGTACTGCTATCAGGGATGGAGGGGACCTGCAGTTTTTAAGGCGAATTAGAACGGCTTATTTTAGAAAGCACTTTTCATGACAGGAGTTACTCTTGGAGGATTTGTCAATTCCTCGCAAAAGGCAACACCCGTGAAAAAAACTTTAGATGACTTCTGGCATGACAGTCCAACGCACTTACCATCCACGGGTACTACATTTTGTTTAATTAATAAAATATGTAAAAACTTAACCAAATGACGAAATATTTCAAAAAAGAAGCAAAAATAACTGTTTAAGGCACAGAATATAAAGCAGCTTTTGAAGAATTTAAATTACTCATATCTTGTGACCCCGTTTTAAAATATCCTGATTATGTGCTTCTCGAAAAACACACAGCGTCGCTTTGAAGAATGGTTCGTGTATCTTACCCCTTAAACATCTTACTTTCATAAATGTTCTGCCTATCACCTGCAACGCCACCTGTTTCGTTTGCAAGCAAGTGTCTGTGACATCTGTCCTCTCATAGCGTTTTGTGTATTCCCCGTGAACGGTCATTTCTTTTTTATAGACCAAAATTAAAATATTCAATTACAAATATATATACTCAGTGCTATTAATATATCATTATGAGTGATAATCAAGATAATGATCCTATTAGTGAAACACGAAAGGAAGTTTCTGATGCAGATTTACACATCAAAAACACGGAGCAAGAAAGGAAACGACAGCGTGCTCAAGAAAGTGAGGTTAGCAGAAATTATACTTCGTCTGACTCGGAATCTGATTGGAATTCTTCGAGACCTCCAAACAAAAGAGCAAAACAAGATCCAAGGATTGAGGCTCTGTTTAATCAAGTAAGTTATTTAACTAATATTATAACATCCCAACAATTTCCATCCTCGGGTGAATGGAACGAATCGAATTTACCAGCAACAAGTAGAGATCGAGATGGCAATACACCCTTCTTGATTGATCCTGTTCAGACAAGAATGCTCGATTTTGGTGAGGCAAAAACCAGCGTCGACAACAAATATGCTATTAAGCAAGCACCTCATGCTAAAGTGGAGTCTCTGATTAAGCTCCAGCATTTTCTGTCTGATTCATGGAAAGATGTTAAATACTTTAAGTCGCTCCAGGGTTTCTTAGCTACTCCTGGCTTTATCGAATTAAAAGTCAACAATGAGTTATGTCATCTGAATAGGGGAAAAGATTATTTAGCATCGACTGAAAGAGTAATGGCAGGCCTGCTGGATTCGAAAGATTTAATGCGATCAGGTTTACAATCTATAATTAATTGGGCAAATAATTCTTCAAGTGAGTTAACTCCTTCTAACTTACTGGATAAGTTTGTAGAATTATTTGGTCCGAGTTCTGAAAACTATAAAGTTATGGAACAAATGTTACAAGTAGTATGCGGAAAAAGGGCTGAGTGCGTCGAGGTTAGACGTGAGCGCATTCTATCCGAAATGGGAAATAAAAACTTGCAGTCGACATTACGAAAAGTACCTCTCAATAATCAATTCGCTTGGTGGTACATCTATGTGGCTTAATCCGCCCACTTACTTAAAAGATAAGAGAGAAACTAAGCGAAATACGAATTTGCAAGAGCCGTCTGCAAATACTTTTAATTCATCTCGCACTTTTCGTAATGATTTTCGTTCGTCAAACAGAGGCAAAGCGATTCCAAAGAAATTTAAAAGGGATTCAAAGAATAATTCCTTTCGTACAAGAGATAAGAAGTGACGATCAAAACAAATCATTCAAGGGGGGCTGTCTTCAGGAATTTCGGACAAATTGGCTTTCTTTGGGAGCAAACAATTTTATAATGAGAATCATCTCTGGTGTTCGAATTCCGTTTTGCCGCAAGCCCCCCTTAAACTTTCCAACACCGGCATTGATACAAAAATTTTCAACCACTACTTCTCCAAATATGACGAAATTAATAAACGAGCTGAAGCTTCAAAATATATTGGAAAAGCCGAACATTGCAGGGCCAAGTTTCTTGTCCAAAATGTTTCTTGTTCAAAAAAGCGACGGAAGTTTTCGTCCCATTTTCGACCTTCGAGGTCTGAATTCTTATATAAAGACAAAGCATTTTCAACTAATTTCCCATGCAGTAGTCCCAGAGTTTCTCCAGAAACACGACTGGATGGTAAAAATCGATTTATCTCAAGCATACTTCCATGTTCCTATATCGGTGAGCCATCGTTGTTTTCTAAGGCTAGTTTACAACGAAGAGATACTGGAAATGACTGCTCTACCATTCGGTCTTTCTCCATCTCCTCAAATATTTGCCGCTTTAACGAATTGGATCGCGGAGATCCTTCGAAAGCGTGGCATTCGGGTTTTAGTCTATCTAGACGATTTTTTGGTTGCCCATCAGGACAAGAACAAATTAATTTCTCAAACCGCGGAGGTTGTGAATACTTTGGAACTCTTGGGATGGTGGATAAACTACCAAAAAGCGGTACTAAATCCAATGCAGAAACTCGAGTATCTCGGAGTAACATGGGATACCATGGTCAGTACAATTTCTCTCTCAAAAAAGAAAAAAGAAAAGATATTGCATGCAATAGAAAACTTTTTGACCAAACAGCTACACAGCCAAAAACAAGTCCAAAGATTGTTAGGCCAATTGAATTTCGCAACGTTTGTAGTTCCAAGAGGTCGCCTGTACTGTCGTCAATTGCAAATATTTTGTCGCCGCTTCAATCGAAAGCCATTAAAGAAACAAAGAGCTCCACCACAAGTAGTTGTCGACTTAAGATGGTGGCGCGGAGCCATTCATATGAAGTCAGACTTGCATCCAAAGCCGTACACCAATTTCTTGACAACGGATGCAGCGGACACAGGTTGGGGGGCGCAGATAGACGAAAAACTGTTGTCGGGCGTCTGGACCAAAGAACAGAAAAAGTGGCATTCAAACCGAAAAGAATTGTATGCGGTTTATGCGGCTCTGAGCGCAGAAAAACATCATCTGAGGAATGCCCACATTCTTGTTCAGTCAGACAACAGAACATTGGTAGCATACATTCGAAAAGAAGGAGGAACACACTCTTTAAGTCTACTGGCACTAACACGAAAATTATTGATTCTGGCAGACCGTTTGAAGATTCGTCTGTCAGCACAATACCTTCCGGGGAGGTACAATTGCATTGCGGACAATCTGTCTCGGGGACAGCGTCCGCCAGAGTGGCACCTGTTGTCTCCGGCAACAAACAAAATTTTCAATCTTTGGGGTACTCCAGACGTCGATTTGTTCGCGTCTGCAGAAACAACCGTCGTCAACAGCTACGTCTCATTAGACTGCAAAGATCGATAGAAATAAATCGAAACTTTTATTTTCGAATTTTCGTCCAGATTAGAAATGTATTCTGGATTATTATATTTTAATTAACACCTATTTATGTTACAAAAAAAAAAAAAAAATTATTAAATAAAATGAATTACTTTTGGTTAAATTTTTAATAAAAATACAACCTTTTTCACATAGCGTTTTGTGCCTTATCACCAGCAGATATCAAACACGTCTTCAAAGCGACGCTGTGTGTTTTTCGAGAAGCACATAATATGAAATTTTGAATTACAACAAAATTGTTATTATGTGCTGGAAAAAAACACACAGCGTCGCAGGAATATCTTCCTGGTGAAGACTCTATGAGAGGACAGATGTCACAGACACTTGCTTGCAAACGAAACAGGTGGCGTTGCAGGTGATAGGCAGAACATTTATGAAAGTAAGATGTTTAAGGGGTAAGATACACGAACCATTCTTCAAAGCGACGCTGTGTGTTTTTTTCCAGCACATAATAACAATTTTGTTGTAATTCAAAATTTCATATTATACAAAGGAATTCGTGTTAACAACCGATGCATCAAATTATGTAATCAAATCACCCATTATGCTACGTATGAATCTCGCACCCTCAATGAACATGAACGCGGATTAACACTATTAAAAAGAGGTACGAAGTAATGTTTGGTCAACAAACAGACCATATCTTTACGGTCGCAAGTTTAATATACATACAGGGTTCTCCATTTTGCGGTTTCAAAAGTAAACGTAAATAAAACACATGTACACATTTTTATTATAAATTTGAACGTTGACATTATGTGTGAAACACTTCATCATTTAATTGCCTGCCACACGAATTGTTGCAACCATCGATTGTTTTGAGGTAATTTCCGACCACTTTTTGACACATATTGGGCGGTATCTATCCATAACTTGACGAATGTTGGTTTTTAATGCTCAAAAGTTAATGGCTTATCTGCATAAACACGGTCTTTCGCGTAGCCCCACAAAAAAAAGTCCAGCGGTGTGAAATTGCATGATCTTGGTAGCCAGTTGATATCGCCACGACGAGAAATTACGCGGCCAGGAAATGTCTCTTGCAATAAAGCCATATTCGCTTCAGTTGTGTGGCATGTGGCACCGTCTTGTTTAAACCACATATTCTCCAAGTCGTATTCTTCAATAGCAGGCTAAAAAATCGGTTATCATATGACCATAACGCTCCGAATTGACAGTGACAGTCGTTCCATCGTCGTTTTCGAAGAAGTAAGTTCCAATCACACCTCCGGACCAAAGGGCGCATCAATCACTGACTTTTCGTGAATGTAATGGCCTCTCTTCAATTACTTGAGGATTCTCAGAACTTCAAATACGACAATTTTGTTTATTAACGTACCCAATAAGTGAGAAATGTGCTTCGTCGCTGAAGAAAATTTTGTTCGAAAAACCGCCGTCCACCGCCTGTTGTTCAAGCACCCATTCGACATATCTGTGAATGGCCAGCGGGCTTCAGTTGTTGTGTAAACTTTCACAGTTGTTGACAATCCTAATTCCTGAGAACGACGACGAATCGATGTATTCGGGTCTTCGGAAACACTTTCACTTATATCAGCGATATTTTCAGTGGTACGAGCGAAACGATGATGCACAGGCTTTATAATATCTGTAACCAATCCAGTCTCTTCAAATTTCTTCACAATTTTGTCAATTGCTCGCGAAGTTTGACAATTACTATGTATGTAAACCATAATCTCCTCTTAAGACAAGTAGGTTTTAACAATTTGTATGCGTTGTACGATAGTTAAGCGATGCATTTTCGTAGATGTCAGACTTTCAACTGACATGTGAGGCTTTTTATATGCAGTCGGCTCGTAGCTTAACACAATAAATGATCTTAAAAATCAGAACAAGCCTCTGAAAAAAATAAATAAATCAATATATGACACTTTTGTTTTATAGAAAATACTAACTTGAAGGAAAATATGAGAACGACTTAGGAATTTTTACTAGATGTTTAAAAAGTGTGTAGTATACCCATGTTTGATTGAAAATAAAGTAAGGGTACTTGGACCTCCCTGACGTTCACAGAGCACATATAGAAGTAAAATCGACTGACTGGGACGGGAAATGCAATGCAATCCTATAACTTCGTGGTGCATTCTGGGTTACGCTAAATGAATTGCTTTACTTGACTCACAAACATGAAATTATCATTAAAATTGATCCTGAAAGTAAATACCAAGCAACTATTACAAAAAGTAGTTTTAACTCAAAAACCAAAAAAAAAACAAAGCACAAAAATAAAGCAAACATCTTTTATTAAGATAAAAAAATCGTGTTAGAAATAGGGGCTGTCCCACGTACCACATTAAATGCAAACATTTAATGTTTTTCTCATGCCACCTACGCCTATGTATCGCATTTGATACATTTTGGAATTCGGCTTGACTGTACATATGTCGATTGATATGGAAATATTCCCTATTTTGCATTATAAATAAAAACATTTATCATCAAAATTGTTTAAAGACTTAATTTTCATAATAAACGTGTAAAGGAAAATGTAACGCCTTATATGCATGTTACGTAACTTTAAAATATATTTTTGTTTGATATATTTTTTACCCAAATAGGAATCCTGCTTGAACACTCTGAGTCAATTTCAGATGGCTGATTTTTACTTCCGGTACTGAAATCTTAACTGTCACTCACAGTATTACTATAATAAGTTTTTCAGCTATCGAATTATAAAACGGATACTAATTTCTTCCTTTTTTTTAATGTTTTTAATTTTTGAAAAAATACATATATGTAAGTAATCAAAGAACAACTTGACATTTAAAAAAAAAAATATTTACACAACAAAAAAGCTTTAAATTGGAACTCGTTTATTTCAATGTCCCGATACAAACTGGTAATCACTCATACGTCCCATGTATCATATTTGATACACAATATTGTATCAACATGGATGTTCTCTTCACTTGATTAGACGCACACATTTTTTTTACATAAATTTGATTTTTTTGTAAGTGTGTGCAGGAATTATCAAGCAATTGCATTTATTAGAAAGCTTATTAAGTTCTTAACAAAAAAAAAAAACACCAAGAAATGGTGTTTCTTGCCTTTGCTGTAAAAAAAAGTACAGTTTTTTTTTGTTCACATGATAAGACGCACACTTTACTGGTTAATATGTCGCGATTTGTTACGTGGATTTGAGTTCGCTTCAAAGTTTAAGTATTAGAGAGTATTTAATATTATTTTTAATCAAAAATGGTAATTGTAAAAAATTATAAGTATTGAGTCAAATTCAGCCTCCACAGTGAAACCGAGTTTCGTTCATATATCGAAAATGAAACATTGACGTAGGTGGCACGAGAAAAAAAAATGTGTGCATCAAATAAGATACATGAGTCGTATTGTTGTTGTCTTAAAATAGTAATGGACTTATGGGTGGTTTTAAGTCAATTTGTTTAGGGACAGTTAAGGTGGTATTAAAACTACAAAGGTATATATGTATGAACTTTATGATGCAAACATCTAGAACCCCTGCTTGGACTCACTATAAAATTTGGGGTGGATGCAAATTTTATTGGTTTAAAAGAAGTGTAGTTTTATTATCTTTCAAAAACTAGAAGACATACAAAAAGTAGTTTTTAAAAGTAGTTTTTAGTGTTTAATAAAGAAATAGTTGGAGCAGTTTACTAAATTAATTACTTTAAATACCGAATACCCAAAGTGGTTTTTTAAACTTTTTTCATAAATTTTGACTTTGAAGTCAATTATTTAAAAAATTATTGACTGAAACAACTTATTTAAAATGTATTGTAAGTTATAACTTTTGAAAAAGGTATAATTTATAACTGCAAGTGTGAGGGGGGATTTAACCCATCCTTCCAATGATAAAGAATGTCCCTCTACCAAAAACTTTTATTATTATGTTGGTGCCAAAGTTATCGTAGTCTACTTAGATATTTGTATACTATATTATTATTTAAGATACATTTTTCTTTTTTTGTTATACAATTATTGGACAACTTATGCTCAAAAATTTAATATTAGGTTAACCTCAAGAAATAGTATGCGATGATAAAAATAATACCCTAGCATTTAAAGAATATATCATAAGACAGAAAATTCAGATGTAGAAAGGGTGCATGGTACATTTATAAAAAATATTATAAAAACAATAACATTTTCCCTTAGCGGCCACACGGGGTGATTCGATTCCCACTTGATTAGAAATTCAAATTAATACAACAAACGACATCTTATGGTGGCAGGCAAGTTTGAGAAATGACTTCGCTACATAGTAAGCCAACAAAATTAATGGCGGCGCCTTGACCATTAATTTCCTTGGCCTGGAGAAGTTAGCTGCACCAGTGTGGCCGTAACCGTTGTTCAATACAAATATCCTTTTTTTTTTTTTTGCAAATCGACTTTAAATGAACCAACCAAAAGCATGAGAAATGTTAAAGAATTCTTAAATTAACTTGATAAAATTAACTCAAAATCTCAAAATATACAAACATCTTGTTTAATTGTTTTTTTTTCTATCCATACCCCGTATGGCCGCTATGTGACCTGACAAGGTGTCGCCGCTAAACTTTAAACTTAAGAGAAAAAGTAATAAAAAGCAGTTAGTACAGATAATTGTTCGATCCATTTGATAATATCAAGAAATCCCATAGATTTTATTCAGAGGATCCAAAAAGTTAAAAAAATGAATAATACAAAAATAAATTAAAAAAAACAGGTTTTATCAAACCAGACTTAAACAAAGTCTTATACGTTAAAGCGGAAAGACAAAAAAAGAAGATAAATGCAAAATATAAGAAAACCAAGGTAGAAAAAATAAAATAATATAAAATAAGTTTGTCTTCAAAAATTTAAATCCCATTTAATTATTAAATTTCAAAATCGTTTAATTTCGAAAATCTTTAGAACGGTGTTTTTTTAATACATTTTTTCTGAGAAAAGATTGTTATTTTGTGAGAAAATTCGAATTTTCGATTTTTGACCACACAATTTGTATCGGAACTACTGTTATTTTTAATCTTTAAAAAAATGAAAAAAAAACGCCTAACGCGAATCTATAGTACACGCGGCGTGATGCCTGTGCCATTTAAAGTTTCTTTTTTTCACGGATACTGCCTCTTGCGAGGAATTGGAAGATCCTCCAATGCTATAAAATAAGCACCTCCGTCCCTGAGATTACCATACACAGGAATAGTTTAGAGTTGTAAGTCACTAGGCCCTGGTTCTCTACGACGATCCTCGCGGAGAAGAAATGTTTATTTTTCTTGTTACTTAATAAGGAATAAAAAACGGGTGCACATTGCACAAGACATTTTGGTACAAATAAAGGTACAGGCAGGATAAAATTTCTCTTAATATTTCAAAAGGTTTATTTTGTGTTTTTTTAATTTTTCCCCCGATTTTTTCGATTATTTTTGATAGTCGTAGAAGCGATTATTGCCATCGATCCGATTTTTAAAATTTCGCTATTTTTGACGTTTCAAGGTTCCTAGAAGCAAAATAAAAGAGTTTTCGAGTTAATTTAATGAAAAATGAAAATTTTGGTTAACCCAAAATATCTCATGAACCAATAACGCTAGCGACTTGAGTTATAATTTTAATTTACATATATATTATATATTGTGGCGTGATACAAAAGTAATATAATTTTGAAAAAATCAACTAACGGTATTTTTTATAACTCAGAAAAACTGAAAAAAAAAATAATTGTCACCTCGAATATTTTACGAACAAAAAATGGTTTTAACCCCAAAATAATTGTATGCAACGAAAAATAACTTTTTTGACATTCGGTAACATTTTGTAAAAAATCTAATTGACAGTTTTTTTTACAAAAAATAAAAACTAATAAAAACATTACTTAAACTTGGTACAAATTGATTTTCGACTAAAATATCTTTTCAAAAATTAAAATTATTGGCTTCAAACTAAATTCATCTGATACAAAATATTGTTTGTCACATTCAGTAAAAATTTGTATAAAAATCGAACTAACTAAAGAACATAGTATGCAAATTAGTAAAAATTGGTATTTGATTCTGGACATCTCGTGAATAAATGCAGGTATTGAGTTCAAAATGATTTCTAATTGATGCTAAATTGTTTTGATAACGTAAGATATTGTTCTTAGATAAATCCAATCTGTATGTGTTTATGTTTATGTGAAATAAAAACTTTGAATAAATGCTACTAAAATTTGTATAAATTGGTTTTCCATTAAAAATTTCGTTAGCAAAAACTGATGTTGAAATCTAACTACTTCATCAAAATATTGTTGGTAATTTTTAGATCGTCTTTTAGAAAAATTTAACTGACAACTTCAAAAAACACGAAAACCTACAAAAACAAAAAATAAATCGTAAGAAAGGGTTTTCGAGTCAAGTAAATTAGGAGAACGAAGAAAGATATTGATTTTAAAATATTTATATCACACAAAATATTGTTATAAATATTTTGTTGAAGTTTTAAGCAAGACAAATCGACAGACGGGATGGAAAGTTATCAGCGTGGGTTACATCCCAGCCTATTTCTAAATTTATTTGATTCACCTGCAAATATCTTATATTAAATTGGATTTGACATTTATTTATTAATTGAAGTAACTTACAAATAAATTTATAAATTATGATTTTAAGGCATCTGGGTAGCTAGTCTTACATTTTGTTTGTTATATACATAAATATTATTACATTAGTCGTAATTATGAACATATGTCGCAAACAAAATATTACAATGTTAAACGGGCACTTAGTCAAATCTCTTTAAACTTCTGGTATTTCAAGAGATAAGGTAATTAAGTAGCTACATTCCACTCATTCAAAAGGGCTTGCGGTGACGCTTATATACCCGTACTTTTAATATTAATCAGGTGTTTTATAAAATAAGTTTGATAAAAATTAAGAATGCAAAGGCGACACAAAAAATTTCCTGTTACCAATTATACTTATGAAATATATTTTCAAGTTAGTATTTATAGGTAGGTACCTAGGCGTAACTATTTTTTTTAAATTAGTTTTTATTTTTCAGTCATCTTTGAGCTATGTACCTACCAAAAATTGATAAAATGTATTTATTACATGTTGTCTGTATTAAGCAAAATAATTTTCAAAATTCATTAATCTAAAAAATGCCTTTGCATCGTTTCCATGCTTATGTTCGTTCTTACAATTACAAATACCTACTGACTTACAAAAAAATAAATTTCATATTCTTTATAACTACCTACTATTTAAGTTAGTTAAAATAAGGAAATTATGTAACGTTATGTTAAATATTTAAAAAAAAAATAAGAATTATGTTGCAATATTTATTATATTGCGTTGTTCGTTTATCGAGTTGTTTTTGGGGTAAGTAAAAGTCCACTTACCTCATTACTTCTACGGCTCACGTATCAAAAATTCTAACACTTGAGTTTGTTGCTTTTGTAAAATACAGTCAAAATACACCAATGGTTGATGCGAATAAAATTGCCCTTAACTTCGCCAGTACTTTGCAACTGCAAGAAAAGATATAAAATTCACAGTAAAATTGTCCGTCCATTTTTATGCTTTATATATTGGAATGGTAATTCACTATTCCAATTTAGCTTTCTCAACTTTTATCTAATAAGTAAATCTTTTTTGTATTCTTTCTATTCTTAACATATTACTCTCATAGAAGGGACACCAAACAACGCAGCAATACTCGAGACTTTGTAACAGCAAAGACATAAATAAGGTCTTCAATTTATAAACATTTTTAAAATCCTTGAATTGCGTTTTTTTTTTTTTTTAGATTAGATTATTTATTTATTTCACAATGTGACATCAGGAAATGATTAATATTACAACATTATATTACAATTTGATAGCATGGCTTAATAAGCCGTCAGCCAGATTTCTCTTGGTTTACAAACATATTAAAAACATTATACAAAAAAAAAGAAAAAGAAAGAAATTAAAACAAGAGTATGTACAAAAAATTAAAAAAAAAACAACTTAATAACAATAAATGTACGTATAGCAAGTTGGGAATTTAAATTAAATTAAAATTCTTCGTTTATAATTTTTGTTCTATAAGCAAGCGATATTTTAATGTAGTTTGCTAATTTGTTCCAGTCGTTGCCATTGAGGATTTCGAAGACTTCGGTGAGATCAAGATAGTTCTTGTGCCATATCAGTCGACGAGCTTCTACCAACATAGGACATTTCGCAAGGAAGTGAACTATATTTTCTCTTTCCTGGGTATTGCACATCGAACAGATGATAGGTAGGTCATCTCTATGCGGGATGAAATTAAGCGGAAGTAGTTCTCCTCTTGCTCGGAATATCAAAGATATTTTTTCTACGCTAAGTTCGTCTTTTAAAAAATTTGATGTGCCTAAATTGTATTCCAATCTCGAGTAAATTTCTCTATGAAGCGAACCTTTCGCATTTTCAATGTTTTCGTTCCTCACTTTTATGTGTAGATTTTCAAGCAAAGTATTCCATTGCTAGATTTCTCCATTCTTGGAACCAGGATGAATTAGTGGTAATAACAGACACTGCAACTCTTCGTGCTACCTTGTCTGTGTGGTCAAACATAAGCTTAAGGATATATTTGAAGTGGAGTTCAAGAGCTGATAAGTATAAGGGAGAAAGGCCTGTTTCCACAAGAAGCATGTAGTTTGGCGTCGTCGATTCAGGGATACGGAATTGTCGTTTCAGGGCTGCATAAAGCATTATCGCTTTTGATGTAGCAGTAAAAACTCTATATTTAGCGCTCAATGGGACATCCTTGCTGCAATATACTTTTTGCCAGACAGTTCCAATGGCGTTTTTTGATGCCAATAATTTCTTTTCAAGATGCATCTCCAAATTCATATTGTTTGTCACAGTGAATCCCAAATACTGGTATTCCTTAACTGATTCTATTTGTTCAGGTCCGTATCTCCATCTTTCGTTCCTGGTTGGGTGTCAAATCGCCCAAAACCGAATCGCCCAAAACTTAAAAATGTCACATCGCCCAAAAATTTTGGGCGATTTGACATTATGTTGAATCGCCCAAAAAAACAAAAATGTCAAATCGCCCAAAAAGAGTGGGCGTTTTGTCATAATGCAAAAATAGCCATGTGTCAGATCGCCCAAAACCAAAACTCCCAAATTGCAAAAATGAAGAAAAATGCCAAATCGCCCAAAAATAATTTTTGGGCGATTTAACATTTTTCATTTTTGGGCGATTTAGCATAATGTCAAATCGCCCAAAAAATATAAATAATTTTGGACGATTTAGCATTATTTTTGGGCGATTTGACACTTTTGTTAAATTGGGATAAAAATTATGTTCAAGAAGAATTGTAACAGTTACATTAACGGGCACATCGGAATGTTGGTTCTTCTCCACATGAATGAGTTATGATTAGAGAAATATTTGCCATTACCTGATAAGACAGTGTAAAAACACTACTCGAAGTGGTAACAAGTTGGTGAATTATCCTCACAAAATAATGTTTTTTTTTTATTTCCTCGAAGTGGAAGAATTTTCCAATAATTTTGACAGCTTTTTGGCTTATTATGAGAAGTTTTGGATACGAAAGGTATGTAAATGAATATAAATTTACTTAAATAATCATGTTTGTGAAAGGTAATACTATGAAACCACCGGGGGGAGGGGGGCGGCGCGACGCGCTTTGCGGTCGGGTGGCGGCGCGTCGCCCATCCGCGTCGTCGCCCGTCCGCGTCACCCGTCCGCGACGCCCGTTCGCGACGCCCGTCCGCGACGCCCGTCCGCGACGCCCCTCCGCGACGCGCGCCTCACACGCGCCCCGTTTTGCCCTCGCGCATAAGCATACAACAAAAACTAAGTCCAAACGATAACAAAACACATTTAATTACTTCATTTCCGTTCAAAGTGTTTTTTTCCCATTACATACTTACTTTTAGATCGGGCCACTACAGTTATCAGTTTTTAAAAAGCTAACAAGGACAACATCCGATATTGAAGGCTACAATAGTATACTTGAACGAATGTTGACCAAAAAGGGCAATTTCTTTAAATTTGTTAAAGTCCTTCAAGAAGAGGAATTTATGAGAAGCCGTAATTTCTCTATGCTTATATAGAAAGTAGTGGCACTACTGGTACCAAATCAAGGAAAAAAATCGATATAGAGAGAAACAAAAATATAATGGAGGCTTCTGCGCTTCTTGAAAACGGTGCCATTAATATAATGAGATTTTTAGATCGAATGGTTTATGTTAAAAATAACATTTGTACTGGTATGGAACTGACACAAATACTGAAAAAATTTGTTTTTTTTTATATTTTGGTCTAATTGCAATAAATATTTTGGGCGATTTGTTAAAAGAACCCTAAATGTTAGTATTTTTGGATTGCGACAAAACGCCCATTTCTACTTTGGACGATTTGACATTTTTCTTTTTTGGGCGTTTTGTCACAGCGTCAAATTGCCAAAAAAATTTGGGCGATGCGACATTTTTCAGATTTGGGCGATTTGGTTTTGGGCGATTTGACACAGGGCCAACTAAAATTGCCGAAACACCAAATCGCCCAAAATTATTTTTTTTGGGCATTTTGACATTATGTCAAATCGCCCAAAAAATTGAAATGTCAAATCGCCCAAAATTTTTTTTGGGCGATTTGACATTTTTTCGCTTTTTTGCATTTTGGGCGATTCGGTTTTGGGCGATTTGACACCCAACCTTCGTTCCCTGCTAGCCGTCCACCCCCTCTCCTAAAGACCATTGTCTTAGACTTTCTAAGGTTGACCGTCAAACTCCACTGTTTGCAGTAATCATGCAACTTATTAATCATCAGCTGGAGCGATTCAGGAGATTCCGCCAATAACACCAAATCGTCTGCATACATTAGCATTTTGATTTGTAAACCATCAATGTTAATTCCACACGGCAAGATTCTCAGAAGATCCTCGATATACAAGCAGAAGATTAACGGACTTAGATTGCATCCTTGCTTCAATCCTACAGAAGTTTGGAACCAGCCCGATAGATCCTTGCCATCCCAAATCGCGTTTAATGTTAAATTGTAGAGACTTTCAATGACTTTTCCAAATTTAAGCGACAGTCCATCTCTGTACAGCTTATACATTAGGGCTTTTCTATTTATTGTATCGAATGCTGATTGAAGGTCCACAAAGAAAGCGTATAATTTCTTGCGTTTTCGCAGGTACATGTCTGCTATATTCGTTAGACTAAAAATGTGGTCAACCGTCGAGTAGCCTTTTCTAAAGCCTATTTGAAATTCGCTGAGAAGATGATGGCTATCAACCCATGCGACTAAGCGACATCTCAGAATTTCTACAAACATTTTTAGAGCGGAGTTCAAAAAAGAAATAGCGCGATAGTTCGATGGATCCATTCTATCCCCTTTTTTGAAAATTGGGAAAATTATTGATTTCATGAAAACTTCGGGAGCTTCTCCGGACTCGAAAATTTTGTTGTAAGCTATCCGTAGATGAGAAAGGAATTCGTCTGAGGCATATTTGAGAAATTCGTTTGGAATTCGGTCACTTCCTGCAGCTTTGTTATCCTTTGCTTTGCTAAGTAAGTACTAACTTAAGCTCTGATAGCGAGATTTCTCTATCTAGAATTTCATTTTCAAACGATGGTTTAGCGTAAAGGATATCCTGAGACTGTAGGTGGATGTTGAAGACTTTTTTCTCAAAATGTTCTCGAAGAGTTAACAGGACAGAATTGGGATTTCATTAAATTGGTGCATTCCCTTGATATTTTTAATCGTTTTCCAAAAATCCGACGAGCTTCTACAGACGAGAAGATTTTGAACTTGTTGTCTCTCATAGTGTTGTTTTTTCCGTTTACAGATATCTTTGTACCGACGATTAAATTCTAGATAGCTTTATTTTAGGCAAGGAGTGCAATATTTATGAAATAACTTAAGAAGATCAAAAGATTTCTTTCTTGCTGACTCACACTCTAAGTCGAACCATGGTGCACATTGCTTTTTGCAATCCGTTTTTGTTTTCCGAATAATCGCTGAGGACACAATTATTTGCTGAAGAGTGTCAATTGTGGTGTTAGAAGTAGTAAGATGATGAGCTTCAATATTTCGATTGAGGTTTCTCCTATATGAGACGGAGTCCTTGTCTCTCCATTTAAGCTTGGGTAGGAGTGGGTTGCCTGACAGTTGATCATCTGTGCCTGATACAGAAGTGACTATTAACGTTAATAGAGGCATATGGTCAGAATATAGTTGATCGCCAACTTCGAAGTTTAGAATGAATTAGAATTCATGATATTATTGTTTAAATTAATCTCACCCTGAGAGTTGGGTTCTGGCGTTTTACTTCTCGTCTGACCTTCAACAAAATGTTTCTACGAGCACGCATACCCGCCGGATAATCTTTATGCATGGAAATGCCACTGTTTGCCAGCTTTCTTCCTTGCCCCAGAATATCTCTTGCCTGTTGGGCGCTTGGCAACTTGACTCTAAAAGTCTTGCTTACAGTGGATCGCGTATTTAGTTCTTGGAACATTTGGAATCTTACAGGGTTTGTTGACTGAGTGATTCTTGCGCAAGTATTTTGCAGTTGCTCCTCTGGATTAACGCATTGTTGAATCGGAAGATGAAAGATAATGTCACGATCTTTTTGTTGGAGTTCAGAGGCTTCTAATCGTTGTGCAAGCTCGTCGTATTTACATTCCAAGTTTCTTACTTGGAGTTGAAGATGTTCATTACACGCACGAAGCTGGGATATTTCGAAAAGCACTGGCTCAAGGAATTTCTTAGTAGGCAGATCGTTAAAGCGCAGATCGAGCATCTTATTAAATTCATCCTGTGTCATATTACCGAGTGTTATGGCTTTGCTAGATTTAGGTGATTCACTCGAGATGTCTTTGTGCGGCCTCTTGGACGATTGTGACTCTCTAATGTTATATGATGTTGGCGGTGTTCTTTTCATTTCGTTTGTGTATATATTCTATTTTTATTTTTATAGTTTTTCTCAATTTCACAACCAAATTCTAACCTTATTTTCACGATAACTTATAATGAATTTTTAATTGATTTTTACACTTTGTTTTTTTTTTCTGATAAATTTTTTTATGAAAAACAGGGAACAAAAGAAAAACACGTCCGACAGCCACGACTACAACTCAACTTCCATTGCGTTTATTAAGCCTAGAATAGCTTTTAAGACAACTTTGCCAAATTGTGATCAAAATTCAATTTTTTGATCAAAATGCAAAACAAGATTCTTGATCTTAACAGATTAAGATTATTGAAATGATAATCGCTAATCATTAGGGATGGTGAAAAAATATTTTCTGGAAAAGTAGTGAAAAATATTTTGCTCTGAAAAAATATTTTTTCCTTCTTCTCGCTTATTATTTTGGTTGAAAATTTAGTTCAATGGAGTAGTCTTTTTTTTGCTAGGCTATTTGTATGGCAAATTTGATTTTAAAATTTATTGGCGCCAAATTAGCCTTCTTCAGGGTATTTATATGGAAAAATTAATTTTTTTGGAAAAATCTTGTTTTTTCTCTTTGAATATTTTATATGGGAAAAATTGATTTTTAGCACGCTTAAAGTCGTATTTAAGCTAAAACCGATTTTTTTTGAAAAAACGCTCCAAAAGCTTGAATTCTTGTTTTTATCTCTTTGAATATTTTTTATAGCTCTAAAAAGGACTGTCACAACGCGTTTTAGGCTAGTAAATGTCTAGCTTCAATTTTCAAGCGCTTAAGAACATTCACATAACGAACGTTCTAAAACGCTTAAAAAATAAAAACGCCTATTATTGGGCAGCGAACTCAACACGCTTAAAATGCTTTTTAAGCGTAAAGGAAGATTCACATATCGAATCAACCAAAACGCCAAAAAGCACTCCGAGCGCTGTCGCCACTCTCAATAGAGCGCTGGTTGAACATCAAGTCCCCATATCTCTGGTGAGGTGTTTACCTCACGGAGTTCTAAGAAGAACTGAAAATAATGACTTAAATTAAACTTATAATTAAATATTAAATTTTAAATGGTAACAAATTTTGTTGGCACTTAGGGGGCCTAACTCTATACATTGTTTGTTTTGATAAATTAAAGAATAAACTAAAATATAAATGTTGTTAGATAAAAAAAATTAATGAAAATTTAAAAATGTTCGGGTTGTTCAGGCCCGGTTGTCTGTTTGGGGGGCTGTTAGCCACGGTGGTAAGCTGACTCCGTGTCAGCGTAAAATTGAAGATTTCCTTCTTCGATGGTGGGCTCAAGTTCCTCGTTTAATATATCAATAGCACACAGATATCTTGGTTCAGGGTGGCGTTGCTGGGAGTTCATCCTTCTGATTAGCTCGTTTTGGTGGTTGTTCAATCCTCCTGTGATCTTCCTGGCTGTTTGGAACAGATACTTGTCTAATGGTATTATTTTGGCTTCGTCGTAGACTCGTTTGTTGCTGTAGTGTCTTTGCTTCTGATAGTTGAAGCAAAGTCCAGTGCATCTCCGTAGGATTTTCCTTTCAAAGACGAGAAGTTCCTTCATGGCTGTCTTTGAAATTGTGAACCACACCGGGAAGTTTTAGGTGATGATGGGACGTAACAATTGCTTGTAAATTAGCAATTTGGTTGGCTGGCTGAGTCCCGTTCTTCTTTTGAGGAGCGGGTTAAGGCGGTGCAGTGCCAAATTAGCCTTTCTAAGGACAGCTCTCGAGTGTGGGTTGAATTTAAACAACTCGTTGAAATGAATACCCAGATATTTGGCGTTTCTCCTTGCTGATATCACTGATCTATCTGGGAGTGTGATAGCAATACTTCTGCACCTTGTTGCTGATCGACCTCTACCGTTGCTGGATCTTCGGAAACAGACTAGTTCCGATTTCGTGGTGTTGATTCTTATTCCCCATTTCTTATAGAAATCAAACAGTCTGCTGATGTGAACTGAAAATAATGCGAAATGAGCACTACTTTTATACTCTTTTCAAAGGATGAATGGCTGTTTTTTCAATTGGCTTTGGATACGCCTCCTTCGTTCGTGTTGATTCTCATGATTGAGAGTAAGGTAGGAAATTTTGCGATAGCAATCACAAAGGATTATAGTCAATTACTTTTGTTTAAGAAAGTTGTTGACATAGGCGCCTGCCTGGCGACTTTACATACCCTAAGGGGAGCAACGGAGTTGCGTGAGCGGGTGTGTACCCCGAAAAGTGGAGTTAAAATCCTGAGATCCCGCGAAGCGGGCCACCCACAGGTGCTTATATTGAAAGAAGTTGTTGATATAGGCGCCTGCCTGGCGACTTTACATATCCTAAGCTTTATTAAAAAAAGTTTTTTTTTGGTTAATAATGCTAGTGCAGAAAATTTGAATGTTAATTTATCTCTTCATAAATATTTGGTCGTCCTGAAAAGGACGGATTGGGTATCGTCATTGTTGAAGGCCAGCGTACCTTCTAAGCGAGGGTGAGATTATGTGCAACATTTTTCAGGAACTGCACTTTTTCACCCGATGTTCTCATGATCAGAACCCTCTGGAGTCTTTCGTTCCTCTTCATGGCCTTTGTTGTTGGTGGTTCTTCTGCTCTCCGAACTCTTTCGACTGCCAATTTCGCTACAAGGCATTCTTTCGAAAGGTCCGAAATAAGCTTGTAGAGACCTGCATGCCTTTGGTTGACTACAACTTTAAGGCGTCTATGCCACGCTTCAACACTGTTTTGTGTCCTAGGGAAACTGGTCTCACTTGAAGCGGCTCCCGTTGTCCAGAACTCTGGCTTGTAGCGTGGTCTTGATCTCGAGTTGCCAATGTAGTTGGCCTTGAACCACTTTGCCAGCGCCTTAGACTCAGTGTATGTAGGTGGCGCAACAGTCCGTACAGAACCAGGGCCTAGTGACTTACAACTCTCAACCATTCCTGTGTGCGAGTACTGTTGTCAGGGATGGAGGGAACCTACAGTTTAATGCCGAATCCGAACGGCTAATTTGAGAAAGCACTTTTTCATGACAAGCATTACTCTTGGAGAATTTGTCAATTCCTCGCAAGAGGCAGTACCCGTTTTTTTTTTTTTAAATTAAGGTGGCACAGGCAGGGATCGAACCCAAGACCTCTCGCATGACAGTCCAACGCACTAACCATCATGCCACGGGTACTACAAGGGCTCCATATGCTGACTCGTAATATGTCATTACCTCATCTGGAGGTACAAATGCCAGTGCTTTAAGCATTCGCACTTCCATTGCGAAGCTTTCATTCTGCCCATATTTGATTTGGAAGCCCAAATTTTGGACTTTCCGCCAAATAATCTGTCCAAAATGAAATAGACACCCGTTGGTCTGGGTGTTTGGAAAGAATGTTTGGGCTGATTTTATGATGGCCATCTCAAAGTCCGAAATTATCTTTTCTGGGTTCAGTAGGATATTGAAATCACAGGCGCATTTCAAGAGTTGAAGCCAGAACTCGTCATATGCCTCCTTTGATTTCCGGCTCATGAGGCAGTAAACTAGAGGTACAACAATTCCATGTATATGGCCATGAACTGAAAACAGTTGCCCCATAATAGTTGGAACCACCGCAAACGTGCCATCAACCAACGAGCACTTTGACTCCGAAAGTAGCTGGATCGTCTGTTTTGTTCCAAGTAAGATGTTTTTTCCTCCCGAGTATATGTCCTCTGAAAGTACAAACAGCTCACCATCAGAAAACTTGATGTGCTCGGGAATGTTAATTTCCTCAAGCGTGGTCGGCTCCTTAACAAGGCTTTCTCGTACACGATGTATCCTCATTTTTTGAGCGGCCTTTGAGGGAAGGCTTGGACGACAAGCGGGCTCGACCGTCATCACTGAGTCCCTGATGATTATACTGGGAGGAAGTGCCTCTTTGGCTTTCAGCTTAATTTGGTGGTTGGCCTTATGGATTTCCTTTTGGAAAGCCATAGGAGCGTGGGTATGGTCGTTCACCTTGTTGGAAACCACCACCACGTCACCAACATCAACTGTGTGAATTCTTGCAGTGCATCGCAAAGACTTCCTTTCAGCACAGCACCAGAAGCTTTTTTCTCCTCTTTTTTTCTCCAAGTGGAAGAGGTAACCATCTTTTTCTATTTTTCTTCCTCCTTTATTGGAGTGTACAACCTAAAAACAGAAGAAAATATTGACTTTAACACAAATTTTTAAAAAAGTTAAAGATAAAAACTTGACAAATATACAACCACTTGTGAAATTTTGTGAATCATTCAGTTTTATATGAATTAACAAGAACAGTTTGCAACAAAAAATTATTAAATTCTATCACTTTTTGATTTAATTTTTAAGTTTCACTGTCAGAATTCTTCACTTCTGAAAAACACACAGATTTAATATTTTGACTTTTTAATTTAGCACTTTTTGACCTTTTTCCACTAAGGTTCACAAAATTTCACAATTGGAAACATAAAACACAATCACATATTATTAACTCTACATACCTGGGCATTTCCGAAATCCATTTTTTGATAATTTTTCACGTTGAAAATAACTAAACAAATGTCACTGTTTTCACTAATTTCACTGTTGTCACTGTCTTTTCACTGATATTTAAAAAGGATTACGTTGAATTATTGATTAGTGTATGTCATTGAGAACCAAAAAGTCCGAACCATGAAAAAAGGACGAATTATAGTCAAATTTTACACAAAATATCACTTTTGAAATTTGACATTTTAATTACTACAACGCGCAAATAATTGACAAAAAAAAATGTTTAATGAAATTTTGACAATTTGTTACGTATCAAAAATTAGAAAAATTTCGAAACTATTGGTTATTAACCTGGAATATACATTAAAGGACGAAAAATATTTTGGTTTCAAGTAAAAATATTGCACTGACTAATTTTAAATGAAATAATATACTCTATCCAAGTGTTTTGGTCCTTAGAATTTCTCTGTAGGAAAACTATTCAACTTAGAACAAAAATTTCAAAGGAAAGAAAAAATAATGGAATTTACCTAAGCATTCTATGAAAATTTCTAGAGAAAAAAGATTTTCACTTTTTGAAATTAGTTTCACTCTTTACAATTTTTTTTAGTCCTATAAAAAGGACATTTTAACACTCCATTTCTGAAGTTCTTAAACGCTTAAACGAAATGTTAAGCGTTTTCAACCTCAAACCTAGCGAAAAAGAAAATTTGATTTATGGAAGTTCTTAAACGCTTAAACACCATTTTAAGCGTCCTCAACCCCAAACTCAATCGCCCAAAACGCTTAAAATGATATCCAAGCGAAAAAGATAATTCCATCCCACGGAACTCTAAAACGCTTAAACTCCATTTTAAGCGTCCTCAACCCAATCGCCCCAAAACGCTTAAAATGATATCCTAGCGAAAAAGATAATTCCACCCCACGGAATTCTAAAACGCTTAAACACCATTTTAAGCGTCCTATACCCCAAACCCAATCGCCCCAAAACGCTTAAAATGATATTAAAGCGAAAAAGAGAATTCTATCCTACGGAACTCTTAAACGCTTAAACACCATTTTAAGCGTCCTTAACCCAACCCCTAAGCATACTTAAAATGTCCTTTACGCATCCAAGGAATCTTGCTATTCCTGAATGCTGAGAACATCCAAAATTCCAAAGCAATGCTTTACTTACCAAAAACCCAGCTTACCAAAAATCCAGCCAATCACAACTCATTCCATACCTACCTGGAACAACTGCATCCGCGTCCGACCAACCACCATCCATAGAATCCCGCTGTCTACTAAATAATTTCCAAAAATATTCCTGCTTAAGTATAAGTACTATTTTGAAACGACAAATTTTTTTCCTGCGTTCCACAGATTCTCGCGATTTGATTGGCCAAAACCAATACAGTGCTGTCTACCAAACAATCTAAAAATGATCCATGATTCTCATCCTAAGTCTCCTTTCCTATGAAAACAGCGGTGTCGAAAAAATTTGAAAACGGAGCGAAACGGCGGGATTTCGTTACGAGGGATTTCGTGATGCGGGATTCTGTTCTGCGGGATTTCGTTTTGCGGGATTTTGTTTTGCGGGATTTCGTTACGCGGGATTTCGTTACGCGGGATTTCGTGATGCGGGATTTCGTAGCCAACCCATTTTGTAAAGGCCATGATGAAAGCGGGCTATCTTCAATCTTTTAGAAAATTACCGGTTGATATAGATTTATTGAAGATACTGCTCAAAACACCACAAAGGGAAGAAGAACTTTTTGAAACAAGTATAGGAGGGATTGAACCATCCTTTTTAGTAATATCTATTTCGCTTTATCTTCAAAAAATATTAATTTAAATTAAGAAAATATATCTTGTTGTGATTTGACAGGCATTAACTTATTCAAATTTAAATTATTGCAAAAATTATTAAGTTCAATGAAATCGGCCTTTGCGAAAATATAAGAGTTTTGTTTTTTGAGTGAAATATTTGAAAAAGATCGATAGCCGAGAAAGAGTCAACAACTTGCATTTCTTCATTTTTAATTACATGAAAGGATATATAAAAAATATCATCTTCAATATATTGCTAGTTGATATTACCTAGATTAAATTCGCATGTATATACATGGAAAAAGGTTAAAAGCTGAATCATTAACTATTGCTTGAGCATTTGGAATTTGTTCAGTATATTTACTTTATTTTACTCATGGAACGAATATAACTTACAATGAACTATTTACTATCAGGAGAATTTTTGGAACTAACACTGACACAAAGCTGCTCATTTTCATCTCTCTCATTCAAGAGATTTCACTGCATGCTGCTAAATGTTGTCTAGACGGCAATCAAGACGCATCCACCTCGATCTAATCCTGTTTTAGTAAAGGGTTTTTCAATTAAAAAAAACGCGTTGAGGGATCAAAATGAGTGCGTGTTCACCTTCAACGACAGGACAGCAGCAGTACCAAACATTGTTCTTTTAAAACGATGACCAATTGTGTTTTTTCTTTTGACTTGTATCATTGGCTAGAGTACCTTTTCCAATCATAGTCCCAAATTCAACATTGGCATAACTGGCGTCATTCTATATTCTAGCAGCAGCGTCTAAAACATAAGCAAGATCGCTACTCTGCGAATTGCTTATTGGTGTTGTATTCTCCTTTGAAAAAACCGTTTTTTAACTTTCGCTAGCGTTTTGTTAGTGTTCGCGCCAGATTTCATTCAAATTTTGGGACTATTTATATATTCACTTCTTTATTCCTTAAAAAATTTCAATTCTTGAAATTATTTTCTACAATACTCTTATTGTAAAAGTTTTACAAACAAAATATTGCTGTTGGAAGGCTGGAATTGCTTCTGATTTCTTGTAGTTATTAGTTAGCTATGCTGTCCTCTAATAATTCTTCTGAAGATTCGTTTCCCTTCAATTTTTTGATTACATGCATCTGGTCACTTCATTTGCCGATATTTTTAATATTGGATTAATTCACTGATAGTTGAGCTGATTTTGTATTTTTAATGTCTATTTTGTCAAAATAGTTGCACTGAATTGTTTGAGCGTTCGCTGTTAATTTTAATATTTATTGAATTGTATATGCGACCTACCAAGTTTGTGGATTATAATATTTGAGTCGTTAATAAAATCGATTTAATTTCCTGTATTCGACGAGTAGCTGATGATAATTTCACTAATTGTGTTACAGTTTGTTCTTGGCGGATAATGGCACACTATCCTACTGTCTGCGCCAATTTTGGATTCGAAATTAAAAAAACGAGTTTTTTTAAACAATAATAGAGCACGATGCTAGCTTTATTAACACTTCTTTAGAACTGAGTAAATCTGTAAAATTTAACAAGAAAACAAAAATACTGAAAAAAGTGCCATATTTGGAATATTAGGGAAAAATTCTTATTTTTATATTTATTCAACAAAAATAAAACAAAAGAAACAAACAACCAACATCTATATATATAAAAGAAAGTTGTGTTTGTTACAACACTTATAACTAGAGAACGGCTGGACCGATTGCCATGGTTTTTGATTTGTTGGATTTGTTTCCGTCCCGAATAGCAGAATACATCTTAAAAACAAGGAAAACTCGATATGTGCAATGAATTCTTAATCAATTCAAAAGATTCTGATTTGTTTATTACATGTCAAACATAACAATGAAAACTCGATATGTGTAATGAATATTTAATCATTTCAATAGATGCTGATTTGTTTATTACATGTCAAACATTTGTTGTCCAATCCTGTCAAATAGTGTAACAACTATTTTTTTTTTTAGCTTAGGGCCTGGTTGCTAAGACCTTAAAGCCACAACTTTATTTTTTTCTGAAGACATCATGTGAGCGTTGACCAGTTTCTTTGCGATTTGTCAAAGCGATCCGTTCGCACGAACTTTGCTTTACTCAGAAATGCCACGTTATTACACTTGGAACGCTAAATCGAAGAAATTTCAACGTCGGAAGCAAGGCGATGCAGTTCCTGGTCATCAAGATATGCGTTCTACTGATGCTCTTGGTCGTATTTACACAGTTCATCCGAAGAATGATGAATGAGGGCCAATATCATTTGAATCACTACGAACTGTTAATGGTATCGTGTGCTCCACATTTCGAGCAGCATGTCAAGAGCTAAATTTGCTTGAAAACGATACTCATTGGGACACGACAATTGCTGAAGCAATTATTTCTGCATCTCCAAGTCAGATACGCACATTATTTGCTATCATCATTTCAACATGCTTCCCATCGAACCCACGTGACCTGTGGAACAAATACAAGGATAACATGTCAGAAGATATTTTACATCGAATTCGCGTCAGCATTTAATAGAGAATTGGAACATGAACGTGAATATGATCCACATGAACTAATTCAATCAGTTCAAACGAATGTACCTCTGTTGAATCCTAAGCAGAGGGAAGTCTATGATACACTGATTAATGCAATTGATGATGGAAATGGCGGCTTATTTTTTTTGGATGCCCCCGGTGGAACTGGGAAGACATTCCTCATGTCATTGATTTTTGTCACTGTACGTGCGAGATCCGAAATTGCGGTAGCAATTGCTTCTTCTGGAATAGCGGCCACATTGTTAGACGGATGCCGTACGGCTCAATCAGCGTTAAAATTCCCATTAAACTTTCAAACTACTGAACAACCGACATGTAACATTTCGAAACACTCCGCAATGGCCAAAGTTTTAGTAGCATCAAAAATTATCATATGGGACGAATGCACAATGGCGCACAAACGCGCATTGGAAGCACTAGACCGAACATTAAAAGATCTGCGCAATGACTCGAGATGTTTTGGTGGTGCAATGATTTTATTATCTGGCGATTTCCGACAAACACTACCAGTCATTCCAAGATCTACTGCTGCCGACGAAATAAACGCTTGCCTCAAAGCATCAAATCTGTGGCGATATGTAAGGAAACTTCAACTGTCTGTAAATATGACAGTTGCATTGTTGAACCATCTATCTGCTGATGATTTCTCGAAGCAATTGCTGACTATCGGTAATGGCCGTGTTCCTGTTGACAAATCGAGCGGTTTGATTTCATTTCCTCCAAATTTTTGCAATTTCGTATCATCAAAAGACGAGCTTATCAACAAAGTATTCCCGGATATGATTGCTTACCACAAAAATAATAAATGGTTAAGTGAGCGAGCAATTTTGGCCGCTAAAAACAAAGTTGTAGATGACCTCAATTTTATAATTCAAAATCAAATCGTAGGTACTCTGTATTCATTCAAATCTATCGACTGTGTAACAAACGAAGAAGAAGCCACTAATTATCCAACTGAATTTTTAAACTCCTTGGATGTGCCTGGTTTACCACCGCACAATTTAAAACTTAAAGTTGGCTCGGTAGTCATCATGCTTAGAAATTTAAACCAACCAAAACTGTGTAATGGAACGCGTTTGGTGATAAGAAAACTGATGAGCAATGTGATTCACGCGTCGATACTTAAAGGAAAATTTAAAGATGAGGAAGTTCTTATTCCAATGATTCCGATGATCCCAACGGATATGCCCTTTGAGTTTAAACGAATTCAATTCCCGGTTCGTCTTGCCTTCGCCATGACGATCAACAAATCACAGGGCCAATCCTTGACTATTTGTGGCCTTAATCTAGAAAATGCATGTTTTTCTCATGGTCAATTGTACGTGGCATGCTCACGTGTCGGCAAACCATCCGCTTTATTTGTTCTTGCGCCTGACCAAAAAACAAAGAATGTCGTTTACCACAAAGTGCTTGAATGAAAATCCTATTAATTAATTAATCCGAGTTTTATTTTTTTTTCCCAATCTGCACAACATAGTTTTCAATCATTTTTTTCTAAGATGAGTTTGAAGTACTTAATTATTTTTTTTAATTTTTATTCTCATTCTGTATGTATGTTTTCATCATCATTCATCATAATAAAATACTTTTTTGTTTCTATCTATATAAATATATTATTTTGTATCATTGTTTTACGTTTATCAAAGCCTAAATTAGTTCAGCTAAAAAGTAACACGACATTCATTGGCTGTTAGGCGGTACGAAGTTCGCCGGGTCAGCTAGTTTCTAATAAAAACACAATCTGTCAAACACTTTGGCCACCTAGTGATTATATTAATCAGCGATCATTTAATCAGAGCTGTCTTCCAAAAGAATGGGTATTACACTTGATACATTAAAACTACTGTAAGATAAACAAAAAAATGATATTTTTAAAACTATGAACGAAGTTTTAGATAAAGTCATAAGAAACACAGACGAAAAGGTGGGTATCTTCTTCAAAAAAGCAACTAGAATTGGCCATGAGAAAGAATAACATCATTATTTTTAGGGTAGAAGAGAGTGAACGGACCTCAGAAGAATTTCTTTCAACGATACTTGACCAAATAAATACATTAAACGACCAGTTGAATAGTATAGGAACGAACATTGAAAGTTGTTTTCACCTAGGCAAGAAAACCGGAGGAAAATAAGACCAATCAGACTAAAAAGTCACGAGAAAAAAACAAACCATATTAGGGAAACAGACAATGTACCAAATCAATGAAGCTCGAAACCCTCTTATAAAAAAATGATTGTAATCTTAAAAAGAAGGAAAAAGAAAAGAACTTATGTTAAACCTAACGAACTCGTCATCGAAGGAAAAGTATGGAATAAAAATGGACAAGAAAATTTAAGAAAGATAATTAGATGGAATGAAAGTTCACCAACAAAACAACCAAAGAACAAAGAAATTCACATCAACAATACAAAATCTACGGTAACGTGATCAACTGAAATGAACTCGAAGAAACAACCGTTTCTCGTTATAAACTTGGAAGCAACAATACAAAATAAAAAGGAATTTTTAAAAAACAATCACCGGACTAGTAATGAAGGCCATCAACATTTAATATCGGACAAAACCAGAGCCCACATTCATATTTTTTAAAACGAAATGAAAAAGAAAAGAAAACTTTGGGACCCTATTGATATGGATGAAGAAATGAAAGAGGAAGAAATAATATAAGATGGATTGAAGAGACCATAGACCAGTAAGAACAGAAATAACAATAAACCATAAGACGTTGAAAAGAAACCGACAAATCCAGGACATACCTAGAATGATTCCTGACCAAAAAATATTGGATTATAACCAAATACTAACAATAAAGATCAGCAAATTATCCACATCATTTCTAGACATACAAAACATATCTGATGAATAACAAAACCTCAGCTAAACTATTAATTATGAACATCAAAATATTAAATACCTGACGAAACCAGAGTCTTAATCTCAAGAAGAGATATTCTACGAACCAAACAACACTTCTGTTACCAATAAAAAACTGAACTATGTATATGAATTAAGAAAAATTATTAAACTAGAAATAAAGGAAAGTTATTCAAAAATTCAACGAAATAGTAGCTAAAGAAAGGATACCTAAAACAAAATCAATCAGAAAAACAAAATCATTACTTAACAAACAACAAGAATGGATATTCAGTTTAAGAAACCAAAATGCAGACAAAATAATAAATAGAAATACATATTTTTTTCCGTTCCTCCAATCAATGCAACGGGTCCGTTGTGTTTAAGACTAAGATATGTAATTATCAAATCATCAAATTATCAAAACATCCCAGATACTTGTTTCCTTTATTTTAGGTTCTATGGAATCACTGCTACCTGTAGTGGCCTCTTTTTCCACTGCTGCTTTTTCTGGAACACTCGCATAAACATGGATAATTTTGTTTTTAATTCTTCAACTGCATTCTTGCACACTTCTTTGTTTTTGAATGTTCTTTCCTTAAAATGAGGGCCCAAAAGTGTACATTCAGCATACAAATAGTTTGGCTCTAAATCGCCAAATCTCGTGCTCATTTCACTTCTTAAAACCGAAAATAATTCAAATACTTTATTACTTTTTGGAGAACATTTTCAAATAAATCCCTGAACCAATGTATTGACAGCTAACACTTTTAACAAAGTCATATATTTTTCTTAACTGATTTCCATTGTTAACTCGTAAAATGGCTTGAGTATTGGTAATAGTTCCTCTTACACAATCCAATCGTTGCATTTAAGCGATAAATTTCTCCGCAGTATTGCAATTGTAACTTATTGTAACTTATTATAGTTAAAATGCGTTGAATCATATGGTAGCTTAAATTTCAACGAATTGTCACGTCTTGTTTTAGTTTTAATTCTGGAAGACTTATTTGTTCTTGTATCATTTGGAGCTTGATCTGTGCCTGTGAACATCTTTTAACGGATTTCACTTTTGATAAAACATCAACCAATTCTTGTGTGACTTTTTGAACGGCAAGATTTAGTGAGTGGGCAAAACACTGAAAAAGTGATGGCATTGATTTAGTGATATCAATCAAATACCTTGGAGTAATAATTAACAATAGAAGAACACTTTCTGTGGCAAGAGTATATTAATAATGCAAGGCTTAGTGTAAAGAGTGCTATGTTTGCTTTATTTCGTCTAGAAAGATATAACACAAAAAATGTTCAAAAACAGGTTTGCTATTCTTTTGAATCTCGATTAAGATATTAAGATATTATTGCAAAAATTATTAATAAAAAAACATCAATATTTAAAGTTTTTGAATGTGGAAAATATATCTAGGATAACAACAGTTCTTGAATATTACTATTATTTAAAATTCCACCAACATATCGCACATAGCGTAAGCAAAGCACTAGAAGACGAGAGCAAGCTGTTCTTGAAATTCCGATGATATCTTTATATATGAAAACCATAGTACTCTCATGGTGGTTGTCGAATAGGGTGAAATCTAGATATTTTTTGTGGAACGTCTAGTGGAGAAATACATTTGCAGCCGGGAGACTTACGAATGTGATAATTCGAAACAGATGAAAATAGGAAAAGATGGTGAATTAACGAGAGTCTGAGTGAATAAGGAAAACACATTTGTTTGAAGGAATATTCTTATAACAACGTACCTTCAATATAAAGGGGATATTCTTTGTGTTTGTATTTTGGTTTGGTTATATTTTAGGTTACATAAGCAAAACGGTATTCTTCCTATACAAAGATGATAAGAAAAAAGCTGGTAAATTGCAATTTTGTGTTGTTGGATAAGATTTTATATTTTTTATGATTTGAGGATTGTATTAGGGAATTATAGTTTGAACTATTATAGGCAAGTAAATATGTAGGTATTTCATTCTTGTACGATAGTTAAATATATTTTAAAAATTTGATCACCTACCTTCCTAACAATTTTTTTTTTCAAAGTGAGCATAAAGAATTTTAAATTTTCAAAGTCATAGATAGATGATTTTTTTAACAAATTAATTTGTTGAATAATACCTAATGAACTAAAATATTTTGATGGATGTTTAATTTTGTACACATTTAAAAAGATAATAAACCTACCTACTATCGTATGATTCAAGGAAATTTTAACTTAGACGTTTTTTGATGATAGTGATTTTTCTATAAATTGTTTGTTTTAAAATGAACACATATCTTTGAGTTTATAAAGTAGGTAGTTATAACTTCCGATCAAAAAAGTGTTTCAAGGACAAATTGGCATACATACTTTTAATTGTAAGTTTGATATACATATGTAAGGTGTTTATTATAAGAAGGACCTTCCTATCTACAATTTTGAATTATCAAGGATATAAGCAAATGCTTACTTTTACATAAGTAAAGGACTTTATTTGGATCTTTATTTTTAAAGAAATATTAGTCTTTGTAATTGTACTTACATAAATTTGATGCCTTTGTCTCAGTCTTAAGATATCTAAATTCTATAGCAAATCCAATTTTTTTCTGTCAGAGCAAAGTTTTTAAATTTGGGGTAATTTAAAATAAACATAAAGTTTTATTTCTGTTTTAAAATATGTGTAAGTACTAATAATAAAATTAAGCTCCAAGAGAAATTTACGAAAAAAACAATCATTTAATGATGCTGGAGAAAACCTGTGATAAGTGATATCTATTGAAAAAGCAGTTTTAAGCTCTAAGCCCCAAAGGCTATAAACAGAATGGGAGAATACGATAGCTTGGCCGCCAAGATTCGGTCAAAAGCATGCACTTTTGACTATGGGGTTTTATGTCTCTTCGTGTAGGAGGTAGAGGCAATTTTAAAAGGAATGAGTTAAATTGAAAAAAATTCCTAACCGAGACTATTTAAAATATTTTCTATACTTTAAGATTTAAAAATGTACCTGCTAAAAAATTTTTGGAATTATTCTTAATGTTACTTTCAATGCTCCATAAGCATTTCTGATACGAAAACTTTTTTAAAGCTTCATATTCCTTTCTGCAATCTTAATATTCCTTCAATTTTGCAGTATTTCATTTTTTTCTTTCAAAAGTTTTTTAAGTTTAGTTTTTAGTTTCCAAAGACGTGAATTGAACCAAACCGGCTTGTTGCTTAATGTTTTACTTTTAAATGGAACAAACATTCTATAAGATTCCTCTAATATGCACTTAAACAAATCATAACAAGCTTTTAAACAGTTAGATACAAGTAACTCATCCCAATTCAGTCTTTCGAAAAATTAATTAATAGCAACATAATTGGCTTTATCAAAACTGTACTCAAATGTTAGTGGGCTATTAAACTTTAGTGAATTAAAATTTTAAAATTTAAATTCAGTTTCAAGAGCTAAATGATGTACAGAATTATTAACTAAACGAGAACTCGAAAAATCAATTTTAACATCAATATCGTTGTCAACAAATATAAGGTCTAAAATTCGATTATTTGAACTCTTTAAAATTTTAACTGTTTCAAATTCAAAGACAACATAGAATCTACAGTAATAATTTCACAATCTCCAGTTACATTAAATGGAATTAAACATTTATCTTCATATGAATATAATCAGTTTATATAACTTAGGTTAAAGTTTCCTAAAACAATTACATAAGAATGATCATGTTACATATTTTTATCAACTACATCAGAAATATTAAGATTATGAATTTTATAAATAAAAAAACATCTCACTTTAACACACATTTGCTCTACACTTTCATCTTTAAGAGACACAAGTTGACAAGTTGACAAATGAAGATCGAATCGCAAGCAATAATCCACCTCCTTTTGCCAAACTTACACTATGTATCTCAATAACGATATTTTCTAAGGACATTAAAGTCATTGTTCAAAAGCTCTGACGAGAAAACTCCTCCAACAAACCATGTCTCAATAATGGCAATAACATCAAAAATACATTCACTAGCAGCAGATACAAACACGTTGGTTTTTGTCCTCAAACCTCCTGCATTTTGATAATAAACACGTAAACAAATCTCACTCGTCATAACAGCATCCTTAGCATCATAATATGGGTGCATTTAAATCGGAAAGGAACCCCTCATCTGTGCACTCGATTTCATTTCGTTTTTTGCCTCGAAATGAAAATCACGTATACGTACTCCTTTAGGCCAATACTCAGGGTCGAATAAGGGGCACGAGTACGATAACTTTGGCGCCAAGATACAATAACGGTTTTTGGTAGAGGGGCTTAATACAAGCATTTTTTACTATGGGAGGGGGGTCTATCTCCCCCCGTTTAGGCCGTAGGGGCAATTTTAAAAAATTATTATTTAAAATGGAAAAAAATAATTAAAAAATAACGGCGATACTTACAATTAAGTTTTATACATTTTTTTAAATCCAACATTCTGTTTTATTAGCCAGTTTTTAATTCAAGTCAAAACTATGCGTATTTTTTGAAAAATTTAATTTAAACCTCAAAATTTGAGTAAAAAAAGTTAAAAAAAGGTTTAAAGTGTAATTTTTCAATACTTCAAGATTATCTAATAAATAAAAATAAATTAGGTGGCGCAACAGTCCATGAAGGACCAGGGCCTAGTGACTTACAACTCTCAACCATCCCTGTGTGCGAGTTATGTAGTCAGAGATGGAAGGGACCTACAGTTTATATGCCGAATCCGAACGGCTAATTTGAGAAAGCACTTTTCATGACAAGAATTACTCTTGGAGGATTTGTCAATTCCTCGCAAGAGGCAGTACCCGTGAAAAAGTAAGGTGGCACAGGCAGGGATTGAACCCAAGACCCCTTGCATGACAGTCCAACGCACTAACCATCACGCTACGGGTACTGCAAGATTATCTACCATTGTTTTTGTTTCAATATTGATTGCTCTTATTTGTTTTTGATTAAAAACTAAAAACTAGTTGAAATTATGTCTTTTAGTTTTTGAGAAAATTGAAAATAACCACAACTACTATTTTAATTTAATTCTTTTTTGTTTTGCTTGAGTGGTCTTATTTTGATAGTAACAATGGTAGGTGCGAGTTTGGGTGTATGCAACAGTGGTATCTGCAACCCCTCTGCTTGGGAACACTATAGGATTTGGGGTGGGTGCAAGTTGGAGTGCGTGCAAGGTGGGGAGGGGGCAAGGTTCGGTGGGTGCAAGATGGGGTGCATGTAAAGTTTCTTTTGCATTTAAATAAGCTGGATTTAAGAAAAATTAATTTACCCTAGGTGTATCTTAATCCATATTCGATTATTGCTATCAAAATAAGACTAAGTTAATACTTGAGCAAGGAAAAAGTAATTTAATTAAAATATTTTTTTCGATCAAAAACAAATAAGAGCAATGAATTCTAAAAAAAAAAACAGTAGATAATTTGAAAGTTTTGAAAAACTACACTTTAAACCTTTTTTTTTTTAATTTTTTTTGCATACATTTTTAGTTTAAAACAATTTTTTTCAAAAACTATGCATAGTTTTGACTTGATTTAAAAACAAGCTAACAGACAAAAATGTTGGCTTTAAAAAAAGGTATAATACTTAATTGTAAATATTACCGTTATTTTTTAATTATTTTTTTCCATTTAATGTACATATTTTTTTAAATTGCCCCTACCGCCCAAACGGGGAGAGATAGACCCCCCCTCTAATAGTAAAAAATGCTTGTTTTTAACTGTTCTATATAAATCCGTCATTAAACTTTGTCGCCAAAGTTATCGTACTCTCCCCGAATAAGGGCCTATAGAACCTCTCTGGAATGCCAATTTTGAAGTTGACACATAACCATATTATCATCACCATCATCAGCAGCAGTAGCAGCAGCCTTATCCCCCTCATGCCCGGTACCAGATGGAGCAGCAAGATATTCGAAATCAGACAGACGGACGGAATCAGGGACCCACTTTTTTCGACTTCTCTACCATCGAAATGTCATGTTTGATTAAAATCTCGAGTTCGATATTTTTTACGAATGCAAAACCTGCCTATATGACGCAAGTAAGAAAATTAAGTTTAGACCCATGATTTTCGAAATTGTGAAATTAAGTCTTAAATTGGCTTTGAATATCTGAAGATTTTTTCGTCTTAACAAGGTTATAACATCAATGTTTTGAAATAACATGAACAATCATCATTGGTACAATTTTGCGTTTTATGTTAAAAAATTATTGTTTGGCGAGTGGCACAAAAAAACTTCGAAATCATATTAAAGAAAATTTCAAATCAATACAAAAATACCTACTTTGAAACTACATTTACGAAACTATACTTACTAGTAGTAAAAAAGTAAAAAAAAAAAACGTACAATTGGATTTTCCTGAAAGTCACACATCTTATAATAGACGAGCTGACAAAATTGTATCAAAGGTACCTACAACAGCAAACAACATATACCTACCTACCTAAATATAAACTACATTTGTATGTTGTTTATGCCCTCTAAGGTCCAAGCATTATGGTTTTTATTTATTTATTAAAAATGATACAACAAAAGGAAGATTGGCACATAAATAAAAGACATACATTTTAATTACAAAATTATTCAAATTATCTGGACCAACATAAAGAATGCATTTTTGTTTTTATTTTAAACAACATATTTATAAATACTGTAACTACCTATCTACTAATCTCAAACGAAGTGCTAAGTGTACCGATATTATCACTGATACTACTAGGAATTCCCTATGAAATTTCATGAAATGCCTGCCTACATATCAAAACCTTTTATATCTAAAATTTGAATTGAAAATACCCACATTCTGAAAAAAAATCGCATACCAATTAAAAAAAACTTTAAAGCTCAAACAAAGCTAATCTTCAAATATTGCAGAAAAACTTAATTCCAAATAAAAGCAAAATACCCACTCGCCAAAATATACACAACTATACATAACTATAACCAAACGTAGAACTACCCCCAAATTTTTCTTCTTTTTTTTTAAATTCATTTTTATTCATTAATTCTTAAAACTATCTTAAAGCTAGACAAAAATTCATAAAACTAGCCTAATTAACCATAACTTACAACTAACTTACTGGTCCCATACGGACACTCTAAGTTCCATATTTTTCTTCTTCACAAAGATATGCACGACAAAAATCGCATCGTAGCTTTTTATACATAACTAGCGGCCCTTCCCGGCTTCGCACGGGTAGACATAAATAGGTACAGATCTTTATTTATAGTTATAAGCATGCTAATTAAAACGACCATGAAACATTAAATTAGAAAACATTTTGTTGTCCTATCATTACTCTTCGCAGCGTATGCGATGAAAGACATTTTTTAGCTAATTTTTTTACATATTCGGTTGGTTTTAATAGGAATTTCTAAAGATTTCTATAGTAATCTAGTACTAAATATAGGTAGCCTATTTTACTTACTTACTTTGAGTTTATTCGTTACATACAAAAATACAAATCTTTCCTCTTTATAATACTAGTGTAGATATACAAACCATTTTTCATATACAAAGATCGTACACAAGGAGAAGCAGATTCTTAACAGCTATTTTTATTTTACTCTACCGTTTTTCATAATAGAAGTACATTGATAAAAAAAAAACAAAAACAAATTCTTTATATGAAAACATATACCTACAAGGATTCAAATAGAATGAAGGAAATTGTGTTGACTTTTTGGCTGTTAAATTAATTATCTCCCTTATTCTGGTGGCTGCTTATGGGAATGAAAATAATATTTTTCTCTAGCTCTCATTAATTTCTCCACTTGCGACACCAAAATCAACGACCCGGCATGTGGTCGCCCTAAAAGTTTCTGCTCATGAGAGTACTATGTCCCCTATTACACGTTGACTCACGAGCACGACTCATTTTTGACTTTCCGAATAAATTTGTATTCGGTGAGGCAAGCGCTATTACACGTTGACTCGTGCCCCATGCCTCAAATTTGAAAATTATTTTTTGTTTTGTTTTGAATGCTCCTTCTCGTTGGCTTTATTTTTTCGAAAGTTTTTGAAGTTGAGTAAAATTTATAAAACAAAATAAATAGGATTTTGGAAATGGATTCCGAAAATGTGTTAAAGCTGTTGAACTGTGCAATTTGCTAATATGGAGTTTCTCACTTTTCTGGTTTTCAAACAAATTCGATGTTGTTTATCCCAGCAACAAGAAAATCGAATGAAAAAGAACAGCATAAAACTAATATGAGAAAAAAGAAACGTCAGAGTGAGTCTACTAAAAATTTGCCCGAGACTCACCGGAAATTCTTTTTGCATCTAATTTTCTCACATCTGCTTTCTTTTTCGCACTCATGTGAGTCGTGAGGCATATCGTGTAATAGCAGACTATGGTTTTCATATACATACATAGATGATATACAACAACTATGGAAAACGGCAACTTAACTATACGATACCGTCAATTATATACCAATACCAATGTTTATACATCCTATAAACATTAAAAACATTCGTAACTTTTAAAAAAGTAAAAAGAAATTAAAATTGTTCTACTTAAATTCAATTTTTATCATCATGCACTTTTGAAAGTAAACTATTTTTTTCTTAAATAAATACATTATTAAATTTATATTTATTTTATGGAATTAATATACAATTATTGAATATTAAAATCCATTCAATTCAAACATTATGAAACTTTAACCACCTACAGTAAGCGTGGGTAACCCAAATCTAAAATAAAATCTGTATTAACTATCTATCTATCTGTCTATCTATCTAACTTTATTTACAGCTTACTAATTATCCATCTATTGATCTATCTATCTATTTATCTTACTATCAATACCTACTTATACAAGTATACTTACATTTTTGTTTTCTTGGTTTTCATTTTTAGCAGCTCCATTCCGAGTATAGGAGCACTTATCGTTGGCATGAATTCACTGGCAACTCACGACCAGAGGTAGTGCGCAGAGCTCCCGTTCCGAATCAATTTGGTATGTTAAATTTGTTCGCAAACTGCTTATATTTTTCTAAGAATAATTTGAAAAGCAATAGTTTGCTCGACGAATCAATGAAGACTCTTGTCTGCCCATAGGTCCAACCAATGAGCCACCATTGCCAAGAAGAAAGAAGTGTCCTGAGTTAGCGTACAAGTCGCATGAATTCATTAAAGGATCTGAGCAAACATCAGACTCACGTAACAATGTTATTGCTAACCGCGCAAGGGTAAGATTATAGACTTTTGTAAATAATATAATTACTTAGATCATAATTGGAATGTTAAACACATCCGGTAATATGTGTTCCGTTTTTAAAACAAATGCCTCTTTACTATATGACAAAAGACGGAGCGGAATTTTTATTGGTTCTTAAGGTTCCTTTACATCATGAAACATCAGAGGATGTTTGAACACTCATAACTTTTTTGTTTTTAATTTAATTCTATGAAATTAATAATCAGTGAACGGAATTCAATTTTCTGTTAAATTTGTGTGTTTTAATTATTATTTTTTCTGGAAATAATTTATAAACCTGGCGAATCTATTTGTACCCCACTATATAATATCTAACAAAAAAACGTATTTTGTTCAATAATTTTTTTATTTCAATAAGAGTATATCTATATAAAGTTATATTTTGAGGTTGGAGACGTTGGTATAGTTCTACGTGGCATTTGATGCATATGTTATTTGTGTAGTATTGGGATCAATGTCTTCCGAAGCAGTCAGTCACAGACGGATCTGGTTTATGTGTCTTTTCCTCTTGAACAAAGGTGACATCTACCCCTTATTCGAGCAAGTATCTTGGACTTCTTCCCATAGGGTGAACGGCATCCAAAATAGTGTTCTCTATTTTGGTTTTGCGTTGCAGGCTGTGAACGGTCATTCATTTTCCACTTCATCAGCTACTCCGCCAGTTTTGTTTGTTTTTTCCTTGTGGGCTGAAACCTGAAATGTCCAAAAATTATGATAGTTTGACTTGTGCGCAGAAATAAATAATAAATGAAAGCATAGAATCCACCTTTGGTCACAGGCTTATTTTGAGAACTAGAAGTGGCTTTCACACACTTATGTTGCGTCGATAACAAAACAACTTGTTTGTTTGGCTTTTAAACATGATTCACCAACGATATTCTTTCAGAAAATCCAAAGATTGGTGATTGAACAGGCCGATACTCTTTTCTGTCATCAAGAAATTCCCTATTACAGGGGATCGTGGCACGTATCTTTTATTTTCGCGGATTTTTCCCAAGATTGTGCGAGCAACTGACGATTTATCGAGCAACTTGTCTTGTGTTGAAATATGATGGCATCAACGACATCTCTACATCATATGCACAACTTATTCCTGTACTTTGATGAGAGCTTAACTATTACTAATAACTAGTTTACCAAATATAAAAAAAGTTATAAGTTGCTAGCATTCGAGTTTTAACTAACTTTTGGCACTTTTTCCTTATTTTATAATTTCCAATATGTATTCAAAACTTGATTTTACATTTAAAGCCAAAACTGTCAATTTTAATTGAATAACAAATAAAAAATAATGGAACTTTGTATACGCATAAATGTACCTACTCAAGATCTTAAGAACCCAGTGGAGGGGTTGAACTTTGTTTACAGGTCCCTAATTAGGGCAAACCGGAAATCCCCATAAAAGGTAGATGTGCGAGAAATTTTAAACTTATGGCATTTCCTGCTTGTTTTCCCAGTCAATCAAATTTAAAAATATATTTTCGAATGAAAGATTAATTTTCTATCAAATTTCAACTTTACTTATCTGATAAGTGTTTAAAAACCATTCATAAACAAGTTACGAAGAATGTCAACGCGTCAAGAGTTCCCTAAATTCTCCCTATTGGCACTAAGATTCCGCCTTAAATCTTTTTGACGTGAATTGAAGGAGTCCCAGCCACCGTCTAGTCTAATGCGTAGGTTACCAACTTATTGTTGAAGTCTGCTGGTGGTCTTAGCATTCCATCATGGGGCATATAATCTGACCCCATTTTAAGTTGTGGTAAGTTCTCTCGTTCCAGTGTATCTGCGGTCTGATCCATGGTATTAAGAGCTGTTAAAAAAAGGATTAAACTGCTTCCTAGCTAATATACATGTTCTGAAATTACTGCCTAATCACCTGTGTCTGCTTTATTCAGTACGAGATCTTTCGAGTTCCAACCTCTTATTTTTCCACTTCTTGTAAAGCTGGCGGCTTTACTGTGTTCAAGATTAATTTGTATAAATTATCATCATCAGATTTTCTAACCACCTCACTTACCTGCTTTCCTTGGCCTGACAGTCTTAGTTTGCTTCGTGTTATTCCAACCCGCACCTTAAAAGCTATCTTACGGTGAAGAGGTGTCGGTTTATAACCTCACAACCACCTCCATGCCTTCCTCCGTATTCTACGTCCCGATCCCTTCCCACTCTTGGCTGGGCAGATTGGCTTTGAGAGATAAAATGTATTTCTCTAGCCGGTCTTTTGGCGAGGTGGGTCCCTTGATTCGTTAATTTGCCAAAAAAGTAATAATTTGGATGCTTGGATTACTCATAAGTCCTTGAGAGAAAAAAATAATTCATGAATTTAGATTAGTGTAATAATCTTACCTCGCAACACCGCTACCTGGACGTAACTGGCTGGAGTGGTATCGGTCGGCTTTTCATAGCAATATTTCTTCTAAAAGCTGACGATGCACACTTTTTGGCCTATATATCAAGCTGTGTTGCTGCACTTAATATTTTCACCACTGGCTAATGTCAATTTTTTAACCTTACGTTGAACCGTTCTTATAGTCTTAAATACGTTGCAGCAATATTTACCCTGCTATTTAGAATAGAGCAATCATTTATATGTGTTTATAAGAATTTGATTGAAATAATACTTTGCGCTAGCTATAACCTGACTCCAAGGTGTTAAAAAATTGTAAAATAATAGTGTATTCTTGAGTTCAATTATCCTCATCTGTTCTTCACAAAAACCTGGTATATAATGAAAGAGCATGACATAAGGGTGAAAACAAACTAGGGTTGCCTACTTTTATCCTGGTCCTATTGGAATGGCTCAAAGAGGTGAGTCTGTTATTTAACTGAATTTGGTGTCAAACGAACGGTTATTTAATAATTCAATAACAATATATGGTTAGCTAACCAAAACTTGGTTTGATAGCATAGTGTAGCTTAACCAAAAATTGGCCTAACCTAGGGTTGGCTGCGTTTTTAATTTTAACACTTAAGTAAGCGAAGAAAATGTATCCCATTTGTTATCGAGCCCTGGATTATGCCAAGATTTGATATGCAACCATATATTGATTAAAATAAAATAAAATAACCCTTACAGGTACTATCTCTTCATATATTCGGGAAAGTACTGGCGACCATGAGCACATTACGTCTATTACATTGTAATAACTGAAAAAGGCTTCTTCCGGTCACAAAAACATAAAGAACACTATTGATATAGACATGCACACTCAAACATACTATTCAAAGCCTTACGTAGATCTTAAGTAGCATTCACATGAGCGCGACCAACGAACGACGAATGAATTACAAAATGTGATTTTATATACGTTTAAAGACATATTTGAACACAAAATCTTAACAAAACGATAGCAATATAGTTTCTATTTGATTTATGATGCATACTTTTACTTTTCAATATCATTATATTAATAAATTTAAGAAAACAAATTTATTCGTCGCGAACAAAATTCTTGTTGATACGAACTGTCAAACTTTATTCGCGTCCCACATACCATCCACACTGCAACGAATAAATTGATCGCGTTCCACATACCATCCACACTGCAACGAATAAATTGTTCGCGCGCTACATAACCTAAAAGTCAAACTTCATTCGCGACGAATTAAAAGCTCTCATGTGAAAGAAATGTCAAAATCGACGAATATTCGTTCATTCGTTGGTCGTTGGTCGTGCTCATGTGAAAAGTGCTTTAACTAAGTAGCTCTAACTGAAATCCTTGCTAGGAAGGAATGGATAGAAAACACAATCATAAAAACAAATCATTATCGATCTTTACGGATGGTTCCGAAACAGGGAAGGGATAGGGTCTGGTATCTTTTCATATAATCCTTCCCTAGAAAGATCGATAAAGCTTTCATACTGCTGCAGTGTCTTTTAGGCAGAAGTAGTAAGGGTTTCTCAAGCCGCTAAATATCTTTCTTCTGACAATTTGGAAAATAAAAACATAGACATGGGTTTTTATCGACAGCCAAACAACAACCAAGAACATATTCACACTATCGCAAAATCAAAAGTGGTTAAACATTGCAGTAGCGAGCTTCGTTCACTAAGCGAAGCCAAAAAGGTTACCCTTTATTGGGACCCAGGGCACTGTGACATTTATGGAAATGAAAAGGCAGACAAAAAGGACAACAACAAATCAATGCTTCATCCTAGCCATATTGTATCAATGATTTACAAGTCACTAGAACAATTAAATAAGCTTTTCCAGTAAAATTTAATTTAATCTCTGTACGATTTACCGTTTCGATTTCGATTATGAAAAAAATCGTAAAAGTTTTTGAAATGTATCTGGCCAACGATAAATATCAGTACAATGGCAATTAGTGTTTTTTTTAATTGCACTTCAATAAGTTTATTTTTGGGCTCCTCGATAACTTTTAGTTTTTTTTTTAAAGATTTATTAAACATTATTGACTTAATTAGTCTGCATTTAAATATGTTTTGAGTGAGCTGAAGAGGAAATTATCCCGACAGTAAAGTCATTATCATTAACACCGGAGGTGAAGTTGGCGGATGGTTCTAGACTTCTTGCTAAAGGTGCTTATCACCAAGAAGTGGGACAAGATTTTAACATTTGCATGGCTAAGAGTGCCTTTACAGTTGTCCTTGCGGAAGTTCTTGGGATTTTAAAAGAACATTTAGTGCCAAAGTAGATCAATCTACAAATGGATGGTAATGAAAAACGTGAGGCTAGAGCATATTTGTATACAAAATGTAAGATCCCTGATGTGGTTATGTGTATCGATGGGACACAAATCAACATATTTTAACCCACTGGGGACAATACGCACCTCTTTTTTAATCGAAAGAGATTTTTCAGCCTCAATGATGATTGTAAAATTCACTGTTAATAATTAACTGAATATGATTATTGTTTAATTGTTCAGATATGTCACCTCACCACAAGCATAGGATTCGGTACGTGGATGGCAGATATCTGGGATCTAGGCATGTTTCTTTATAAGGGGATACAGTGAAGTTTTCTTGTTTTTTAGAAATTTGTATGATAATGGGGACAGAAATACACGATTGCTTGGTAAGCATATTTATTGTAAGAATCATAACCAAGTTACATATACAAGCCTTTAGATTTCCTTTTAAGGAGATGCTGGTTATCCATTGTCACCTTGGCTGATAACCTCTTTTAGAAGCACTGGTGTGAACACTCGAAAGAACCGGTTAAATAAAAGTCATAGCAGTGGGCGTAATGTCGTGGAACTTTTGTTGTGTGGAAGAATTGGTGTCGATGCTGCCTGGGTGCTGGGTAGCTACACTACTCACCTACTACTGTGTAGATAATAAACGTTGCAGCAGCTTTCACAGTGTAAGACTACAGTTTAAAGTCCATGATGACTTCATATTTCATCAAAATGAAAAAGAGGAAAATGATGAATTGAGTGAAGAAAGTATTTAAAAAATATACTTCCAAGAGGACAACCAACTGAGGAAACCATTCGTATCGAATTTTTAGTTTTGAAGAATGCTTTACAAAATTAAGTTCTTTAGTTTTATAAGGACATTTTATTTACACATGATGTAATTAATTATGTAGTTATGAAGATACAAACATAACATAAGCATATTTTGGAAATTTTTTCTTCCAAAAAATTTAAAGCTTGATATAAGAAATATGAAAATTCAGAAGCAGAGTTGTTTGCTTCTTCAAGGAACAATATTTGTTCTTATTGCATTTTGTGCCTTTTGGTTTCCTCAAGAAGTAATTGAAGAATCTAAGTTTTTGTGTCTTCTTGTTGATCCAACCTTTCCTAGGTTCTCAATATTTTTAACATATATTCGTTGAGAATTTTTGTTTGCTCTTGATTTTTGTTTTAGTAATTGTTTTGTATTTCTATTTTTTTAAGTAATTGCATCTGGTTTGAATTTGATAATCGCCGTTTTGTTGAATCTGGGGGAAATTTTCATCGTTTTCTCCTTTTTCAAGGGTGGTTTTATAAGTATTTGAGACCTCGACCTATAGTTGTTTGGAACAAGTGTATAGAACTTTTTCTCTTTTTTGGGAACCCACAGGGTTGCGTTCTTAGAATAAAAACTATAATAGGTGTCATATAAATCACAAATTGTTTGTTAGTTAAATTTTCTCCATTTCAAATAATAATAATAATAATAATAATAATAATAATAATAATAATAATAATAATAATAATAATAATAATAATAATAATAATAATAATAATAATAATAATAATAATAATAATAATAATAATAATAATAATAATAATAATAATAATAATAATAATAATAATAATAATAATAATAATAATAATAATAATAATAATAATAATAATAATAATAATAATAATAATAATAATAATAATAATAATAATAATAATAATAATAATAATAATAATAATAATAATAATAATAATAATAATAATAATAATAATAATAATAATAATAATAATAATAATAATAATAATAATAATAATAATAATAATAATAATAATAATAATAATAATAATAATAATAATAATAATAATAATAATAATAATAATAATAATAATAATAATAATAATAATAATAATAATAATAATAATAATAATAATAATAATAATAATAATAATAATAATAATAATAATAATAATAATAATAATAATAATAATAATAATAATAATAATAATAATAATAATAATAATAATAATAATAATAATAATAATAATAATAATAATAATAATAATAATAATAATAATAATAATAATAATAATAATAATAATAATAATAATAATAATAATAATAATAATAATAATAATAATAATAATAATAATAATAATAATAATAATAATAATAATAATAATAATAATAATAATAATAATAATAATAATAATAATAATAATAATAATAATAATAATAATAATAATAATAATAATAATAATAATAATAATAATAATAATAATAATAATAATAATAATAATAATAATAATAATAATAATAATAATAATAATAATAATAATAATAATAATAATAATAATAATAATAATAATAATAATAATAATAATAATAATAATAATAATAATAATAATAATAATAATAATAATAATAATAATAATAATAATAATAATAATAATAATAATAATAATAATAATAATAATAATAATAATAATAATAATAATAATAATAATAATAATAATAATAATAATAATAATAATAATAATAATAATAATAATAATAATAATAATAATAATAATAATAATAATAATAATAATAATAATAATAATAATAATAATAATAATAATAATAATAATAATAATAATAATAATAATAATAATAATAATAATAATAATAATAATAATAATAATAATAATAATAATAATAATAATAATAATAATAATAATAATAATAATAATAATAATAATAATAATAATAATAATAATAATAATAATAATAATAATAATAATAATAATAATAATAATAATAATAATAATAATAATAATAATAATAATAATAATAATAATAATAATAATAATAATAATAATAATAATAATAATAATAATAATAATAATAATAATAATAATAATAATAATAATAATAATAATAATAATAATAATAATAATAATAATAATAATAATAATAATAATAATAATAATAATAATAATAATAATAATAATAATAATAATAATAATAATAATAATAATAATAATAATAATAATAATAATAATAATAATAATAATAATAATAATAATAATAATAATAATAATAATAATAATAATAATAATAATAATAATAATAATAATAATAATAATAATAATAATAATAATAATAATAATAATAATAATAATAATAATAATAATAATAATAATAATAATAATAATAATAATAATAATAATAATAATAATAATAATAATAATAATAATAATAATAATAATAATAATAATAATAATAATAATAATAATAATAATAATAATAATAATAATAATAATAATAATAATAATAATAATAATAATAATAATAATAATAATAATAATAATAATAATAATAATAATAATAATAATAATAATAATAATAATAATAATAATAATAATAATAATAATAATAATAATAATAATAATAATAATAATAATAATAATAATAATAATAATAATAATAATAATAATAATAATAATAATAATAATAATAATAATAATAATAATAATAATAATAATAATAATAATAATAATAATAATAATAATAATAATAATAATAATAATAATAATAATAATAATAATAATAATAATAATAATAATAATAATAATAATAATAATAATAATAATAATAATAATAATAATAATAATAATAATAATAATAATAATAATAATAATAATAATAATAATAATAATAATAATAATAATAATAATAATAATAATAATAATAATAATAATAATAATAATAATAATAATAATAATAATAATAATAATAATAATAATAATAATAATAATAATAATAATAATAATAATAATAATAATAATAATAATAATAATAATAATAATAATAATAATAATAATAATAATAATAATAATAATAATAATAATAATAATAATAATAATAATAATAATAATAATAATAATAATAATAATAATAATAATAATAATAATAATAATAATAATAATAATAATAATAATAATAATAATAATAATAATAATAATAATAATAATAATAATAATAATAATAATAATAATAATAATAATAATAATAATAATAATAATAATAATAATAATAATAATAATAATAATAATAATAATAATAATAATAATAATAATAATAATAATAATAATAATAATAATAATAAT
>OX608073.1:171543297-171628297 GCA_951509635.1 Eupeodes luniger | reverse complement strand
AATAATAATAATAATAATAATAATAATAATAATAATAATAATAATAATAATAATAATAATAATAATAATAATAATAATAATAATAATAATAATAATAATAATAATAATAATAATAATAATAATAATAATAATAATAATAATAATAATAATAATAATAATAATAATAATAATAATAATAATAATAATAATAATAATAATAATAATAATAATAATAATAATAATAATAATAATAATAATAATAATAATAATAATAATAATAATAATAATAATAATAATAATAATAATAATAATAATAATAATAATAATAATAATAATAATAATAATAATAATAATAATAATAATAATAATAATAATAATAATAATAATAATAATAATAATAATAATAATAATAATAATAATAATAATAATAATAATAATAATAATAATAATAATAATAATAATAATAATAATAATAATAATAATAATAATAATAATAATAATAATAATAATAATAATAATAATAATAATAATAATAATATTGTATTGTATTAGCATGTATTGATTCCCCTAAGGGTTACAAGTTGTCCTTCTCCTTACCCTCCCTCCTCCTGTCCCCTCTCTCTCGCCTTATCTCTTCTCACCACCTCTAGTTGCTTTATCCACTCTTCGCCCCTTCCTGTTTCGTCCATTATTTCTCCCATTATTTCCCCTATTGGCTTTCCTTCATCTCCTCCTGACCTGCACCTTTCTATTATATGTTCCCACGTCTCTTCCTCACCCTCACACACTCTGCACAGTCTCTCCTCTTCTCGCCTCCAGTACCATCTTTCTCTCACCTCATTCCCTAGCCTGACTCTTGCTATTCTCCTAGTTCTTTCCGTCTTCCATCCCGCTTTCAAATACTGTGGGATCCCCTCTGCAATTACCTCTTTATACCACCTATTATATCTTGAGTCTTTTATCGACTCCCATCTTTCCTTCTCCTGCTCTCTTCTTCCTTCTCTTTCCCATCCTTCATATCCGTTCATACTGTCTTCTCTTCCCTCCCTTCCCTTCATTTCTTCTCTCCCTTGTTCCCATCGTGATCCTCTCCCCCGTCCATCTCTCTGTCTTTCTTTTATCTCCTCTAAACATTCCCTTGCTATTTCGCTTCCTTTTCCATCTGCTAATTTCTCTTCATATTTCCATGCCCTTTTCCCTGCTCTTATCATTATCTTGTCTCTCTTTGTTTCCTCTCTCACCATGTATCCTGGAGTTTGCCATTCTACCCCAAGCGTCCATTTGAGGTACCTCTCTTGCACCCTTTCCATTTCTTGTCTCTCCTGCCATCCCCATACTTCCGCCCCATATCCCATCACCGTCCACACCAAGGTGTCGAAGAGCCACATTTTCCGCTCCCACTCCTTCTCGAATTTCCTTCTTCCAATCCCCCATGCCTCCTTCATTACCGCTGCTGCCTTTTTTACTCTGTCCCTTATATGAGCCTCCTGCCCTCCATTCTTTTTGAAAACATACCCTAGGTATTTAAATTCTTTCACTTCTTCTATCTTCTTTCCACTCCATCTCCAGTCTACTGTTGTGTTTCTCCCTCCTCCTTTCCTGAATCTCATCACTTTCGTCTTTCCCACGTTTACTTCCAGTTTTTTCCTATCAAAGTACTTCTCCAGTCTTCTTATCATACTTTGCATCTCTTCTTCATTTTTCGCCATTACCACTACATCATCTGCATATGCTAGTGAGCAAATTCTTCTTCCCCTCACTTTCACTCCTCCCCAGTTCCCCTTTCCCAGTTCCTCTTCTATATTCGCCGTTAACAAATTAAATAGAATTGGGCTCATCGGGCATCCCTGCCTAACTCCTTTTCCCGTCCAAAATTTTTCCCCCATCACTCCTGCCGATTTTACCCTACTCGTCGTTTCTTCGTATACTTCCCCCACTCTTTCCCTTAGTCCTTTTCTCACTCCTCTCTCCTCCAACGCGTCCATCAATATTTTCCTGTCTACTGAGTCAAATGCTGCTTTTAAATCTATGAATAATGCCACTAGCTTGCCCTTCTCCTCTGCAACCTCTGTGTTTACCACATAGTTCAGCACATATACGTTGTCTATGGTTCCTACTCCTCTTCTGAAACCTGTTTGATTTGGAGGTATCATTCCTTTCTCCTCGACTTCTTCTTCTAACCTCTTCGCTAATACCGCCGTATATATTTTATATATCGATGGCATGAGCGTTACTCCTCTATATTCTTCTACCTTTGTTCCTGCCCCTTTCTTTAGTATCGGGGCGATCACCCCTTCCTTCCACCCCTCCGGCCATCCATCTCCTCTCCACACTTTCCTGCATATTCCCCACGCTATCTCTATTACTTGTTCCCCTCCATATCTCCACGCCTCATTTGGTATACCATCTATTCCCATTGCTTTTCCTTCTTTGAGTTTTCTTACCACCTCTCTGATTTCTTCTTTACTAATCTCAGTCTCGTTTTCCGTTCTTCTTGTTCCCTCTGTTAATATTCTTATTCTTTCTTCCACCCCTCCAATCAGGCTCATAAAATATCTTTTCCATTCTTCTTCTTCGATCCCTTCTCCCATCTTCTTTTTCTTCTTTCTGTCTCTATTTATTATTTCCCACACTTTATTTTCAGTATTAGCCTCTTCAATTTCTCTTATCATCTCCTCCTTCGCCTCCTTTTTCTTTCTCTCAATCATCGCATGATATTCTCTTTTTTTCTCCCTGTATCTTTCCTTCATCCCACTACCCTTCCTCCAACTCCTTAACTCCTTTCTTACTTCTTCTTTTTTCTCCCTACATTCTTCATCCCACCATCCTCTTATTTTCGGTTTCCTTTTCCTTCCGCCTACCTCTTTACTTCGCTCAATCTCTCTCTTTATCCTCTCTCCTATCTTCTTTTCTGATTCTTCTCCCCCCTCCTCCAGCCTCACTCCTTGCATTCTCCTCTCGAATTCCTGTTTCATCTCCTCCGACCATCTTCCCGTTTTTGTTTTTTTAACTTCTTTAGCTTTAGCTTTCGCTTTCTTTCTCTTTATTCCTTTTTTCATTGTGATCACCAAAGGATGATGATCCGACTCTACTCTATCTGCTACTTCCATCCTTTCTATCCCCATTCTCGTCTTCTCGTCACCCAATACATAATCTATTACTGTCTCCCCCCTTCCTCCTGTATACGTGAATTCTCCTTCCTCATCCCCTTCTATGTTCCCGTTAAATATCTCCCACCCTAATTCTCCTAACATCTGCGTTAACTTCTTTCCTTCGGCGTTTACTTTTTTATCTTTCGACCTCCTCCCACTTCCTTCATCTTCCATATCCCTCACTCTGCCACCCTCTAGTCCTGTTCTTGCATTAAAATCACCCCCTATTATCACTCTTTCTCCCTCTGACTGCCTCTCCATCCATCTTCTTAAGCTTTCTAACTTCTTATCTATGTCACCATAATAATAATAATAATAATAATAATAATAATAATAATAATAATAATAATAATAATAATAATAATAATAATAATAATAATAATAATAATAATAATATTGTATTGTATTAGCATGTATTGATTCCCCTAAGGGTTACAAGTTGTCCTTCTCCTTACCCTCCCTCCTCCTGTCCCCTCTCTCTCGCCTTATCTCTTCTCACCACCTCTAGTTGCTTTATCCACTCTTCGCCCCTTCCTGTTTCGTCCATTATTTCTCCCATTATTTCCCCTATTGGCTTTCCTTCATCTCCTCCTGACCTGCACCTTTCTATTATATGTTCCCACGTCTCTTCCTCACCCTCACACACTCTGCACAGTCTCTCCTCTTCTCGCCTCCAGTACCATCTTTCTCTCACCTCATTCCCTAGCCTGACTCTTGCTATTCTCCTAGTTCTTTCCGTCTTCCATCCCGCTTTCAAATACTGTGGGATCCCCTCTGCAATTACCTCTTTATACCACCTATTATATCTTGAGTCTTTTATCGACTCCCATCTTTCCTTCTCCTGCTCTCTTCTTCCTTCTCTTTCCCATCCTTCATATCCGTTCATACTGTCTTCTCTTCCCTCCCTTCCCTTCATTTCTTCTCTCCCTTGTTCCCATCGTGATCCTCTCCCCCGTCCATCTCTCTGTCTTTCTTTTATCTCCTCTAAACATTCCCTTGCTATTTCGCTTCCTTTTCCATCTGCTAATTTCTCTTCATATTTCCATGCCCTTTTCCCTGCTCTTATCATTATCTTGTCTCTCTTTGTTTCCTCTCTCACCATGTATCCTGGAGTTTGCCATTCTACCCCAAGCGTCCATTTGAGGTACCTCTCTTGCACCCTTTCCATTTCTTGTCTCTCCTGCCATCCCCATACTTCCGCCCCATATCCCATCACCGTCCACACCAAGGTGTCGAAGAGCCACATTTTCCGCTCCCACTCCTTCTCGAATTTCCTTCTTCCAATCCCCCATGCCTCCTTCATTACCGCTGCTGCCTTTTTTACTCTGTCCCTTATATGAGCCTCCTGCCCTCCATTCTTTTTGAAAACATACCCTAGGTATTTAAATTCTTTCACTTCTTCTATCTTCTTTCCACTCCATCTCCAGTCTACTGTTGTGTTTCTCCCTCCTCCTTTCCTGAATCTCATCACTTTCGTCTTTCCCACGTTTACTTCCAGTTTTTTCCTATCAAAGTACTTCTCCAGTCTTCTTATCATACTTTGCATCTCTTCTTCATTTTTCGCCATTACCACTACATCATCTGCATATGCTAGTGAGCAAATTCTTCTTCCCCTCACTTTCACTCCTCCCCAGTTCCCCTTTCCCAGTTCCTCTTCTATATTCGCCGTTAACAAATTAAATAGAATTGGGCTCATCGGGCATCCCTGCCTAACTCCTTTTCCCGTCCAAAATTTTTCCCCCATCACTCCTGCCGATTTTACCCTACTCGTCGTTTCTTCGTATACTTCCCCCACTCTTTCCCTTAGTCCTTTTCTCACTCCTCTCTCCTCCAACGCGTCCATCAATATTTTCCTGTCTACTGAGTCAAATGCTGCTTTTAAATCTATGAATAATGCCACTAGCTTGCCCTTCTCCTCTGCAACCTCTGTGTTTACCACATAGTTCAGCACATATACGTTGTCTATGGTTCCTACTCCTCTTCTGAAACCTGTTTGATTTGGAGGTATCATTCCTTTCTCCTCGACTTCTTCTTCTAACCTCTTCGCTAATACCGCCGTATATATTTTATATATCGATGGCATGAGCGTTACTCCTCTATATTCTTCTACCTTTGTTCCTGCCCCTTTCTTTAGTATCGGGGCGATCACCCCTTCCTTCCACCCCTCCGGCCATCCATCTCCTCTCCACACTTTCCTGCATATTCCCCACGCTATCTCTATTACTTGTTCCCCTCCATATCTCCACGCCTCATTTGGTATACCATCTATTCCCATTGCTTTTCCTTCTTTGAGTTTTCTTACCACCTCTCTGATTTCTTCTTTACTAATCTCAGTCTCGTTTTCCGTTCTTCTTGTTCCCTCTGTTAATATTCTTATTCTTTCTTCCACCCCTCCAATCAGGCTCATAAAATATCTTTTCCATTCTTCTTCTTCGATCCCTTCTCCCATCTTCTTTTTCTTCTTTCTGTCTCTATTTATTATTTCCCACACTTTATTTTCAGTATTAGCCTCTTCAATTTCTCTTATCATCTCCTCCTTCGCCTCCTTTTTCTTTCTCTCAATCATCGCATGATATTCTCTTTTTTTCTCCCTGTATCTTTCCTTCATCCCACTACCCTTCCTCCAACTCCTTAACTCCTTTCTTACTTCTTCTTTTTTCTCCCTACATTCTTCATCCCACCATCCTCTTATTTTCGGTTTCCTTTTCCTTCCGCCTACCTCTTTACTTCGCTCAATCTCTCTCTTTATCCTCTCTCCTATCTTCTTTTCTGATTCTTCTCCCCCCTCCTCCAGCCTCACTCCTTGCATTCTCCTCTCGAATTGCTGTTTCATCTCCTCCGACCATCTTCCCGTTTTTGTTTTTTTAACTTCTTTAGCTTTAGCTTTCGCTTTCTTTCTCTTTATTCCTTTTTTCATTGTGATCACCAAAGGATGATGATCCGACTCTACTCTATCTGCTACTTCCATCCTTTCTATCCCCATTCTCGTCTTCTCGTCACCCAATACATAATCTATTACTGTCTCCCCCCTTCCTCCTGTATACGTGAATTCTCCTTCCTCATCCCCTTCTATGTTCCCGTTAAATATCTCCCACCCTAATTCTCCTAACATCTGCGTTAACTTCTTTCCTTCGGCGTTTACTTTTTTATCTTTCGACCTCCTCCCACTTCCTTCATCTTCCATATCCCTCACTCTGCCACCCTCTAGTCCTGTTCTTGCATTAAAATCACCCCCTATTATCACTCTTTCTCCCTCTGACTGCCTCTCCATCCATCTTCTTAAGCTTTCTAACTTCTTATCTATGTCACCATAATAATAATAATAATAATAATAATAATAATAATAATAATAATAATAATAATAATAATAATAATAATAATAATAATAATAATAATAATAATAATAATAATAATAATAATAATAATAATAATAATAATAATAATAATAATAATAATAATAATAATAATAATAATAATAATAATAATAATAATAATAATAATAATAATAATAATAATAATAATAATAATAATAATAATAATAATAATAATAATAATAATAATAATAATAATAATAATAATAATAATAATAATAATAATAATAATAATAATAATAATAATAATAATAATAATAATAATAATAATAATAATAATAATAATAATAATAATAATAATAATAATAATAATAATAATAATAATAATAATAATAATAATAATAATAATAATAATAATAATAATAATAATAATAATAATAATAATAATAATAATAATAATAATAATAATAATAATAATAATAATAATAATAATAATAATAATAATAATAATAATAATAATAATAATAATAATAATAATAATAATAATAATAATAATAATAATAATAATAATAATAATAATAATAATAATAATAATAATAATAATAATAATAATAATAATAATAATAATAATAATAATAATAATAATAATAATAATAATAATAATAATAATAATAATAATAATAATAATAATAATAATAATAATAATAATAATAATAATAATAATAATAATAATAATAATAATAATAATAATAATAATAATAATAATAATAATAATAATAATAATAATAATAATAATAATAATAATAATAATAATAATAATAATAATAATAATAATAATAATAATAATAATAATAATAATAATAATAATAATAATAATAATAATAATAATAATAATAATAATAATAATAATAATAATAATAATAATAATAATAATAATAATAATAATAATAATAATAATAATAATAATAATAATAATAATAATAATAATAATAATAATAATAATAATAATAATAATAATAATAATAATAATAATAATAATAATAATAATAATAATAATAATAATAATAATAATAATAATAATAATAATAATAATAATAATAATAATAATAATAATAATAATAATAATAATAATAATAATAATAATAATAATAATAATAATAATAATAATAATAATAATAATAATAATAATAATAATAATAATAATAATAATAATAATAATAATAATAATAATAATAATAATAATAATAATAATAATAATAATAATAATAATAATAATAATAATAATAATAATAATAATAATAATAATAATAATAATAATAATAATAATAATAATAATAATAATAATAATAATAATAATAATAATAATAATAATAATAATAATAATAATAATAATAATAATAATAATAATAATAATAATAATAATAATAATAATAATAATAATAATAATAATAATAATAATAATAATAATAATAATAATAATAATAATAATAATAATAATAATAATAATAATAATAATAATAATAATAATAATAATAATAATAATAATAATAATAATAATAATAATAATAATAATAATAATAATAATTATTATAATAATAATAATAATAATAATAATAATAATAATAATAATAATAATAATAATAATAATAATAATAATAATAATAATAATAATAATAATAATAATAATAATAATAATAATAATAATAATAATAATAATAATAATAATAATAATAATAATAATAATAATAATAATAATAATAAATAATAATAATAATAATAATAATAATAATAATAATAATAATAATAATAATAATAATAATAATAATAATAATAATAATAATAATAATAATAATAATAATAATAATAATAATAATAATAATAATATAATAATAATAATAATAATAATAATAATAATAATAATAATAATAATAATAATAATAATAATGATTTTTTTATTGAACCTTAAACAAATTTTTACAATTCAACATAATGATAAATAAAATTATGGCCTTGGTTTTGAAACCGTCTGCCAGATGCCATCTCTATTTTTACTGTTAAAAATTACAAAACATATTTTTAATATAAATAATTTAAGTAAGATTTTTGGTGTGTTTTGCTATTATTTTTGGCACGAGTACGATAACTTTGGCGCCAAGATATAATAACGGTTTTTGGTAGAGGGGCTTAATACAAGCATTTTTTATTATGAGAGGAAGGGGTTTATCTCCCCCCGTTCAGGCGGTAGGGGCAATTTAAAAAAATTATTATTTAAAATGGAAACAAATAATTAAAAAATAACGGTGATACTTACAATTAAGTTTTATACATTTTTTTAAAGCCAACATTCTGTTTTATTAGCCAGTTTTTAATTCAAGTCAAAACTATGCGTAGTTTTTGAAAAATTTAATTTTAAACTCAAAATTTGAGTAAAAAAAGTTAAAAAAAAAGGTTTAAAGTGTTATTTTTCAATACTTCAAGATTTTTACCATTGTTTTTATTTCAGAATTTATTGCTCTTATTTGTTTTTGATCAAAAACTGAAAACAATATGATTTTATGTCTTTTAGTTTTTTAAGAAAATTGAAAATAACCATAACTATTATTTTAATTTAATTCTTTTTTTTGCTTGAGTGGTCTTATTTTGATACAATGGTAGGTGCGAGTTTGGGTGTATGCAACATTAAGGTGTGTGCGAGTTTGGGTGTAAGCAACAGTGGGATCTGTGAGGGGGGGCATGCTGCCCCCTGCAACCCCCCTACTTGGGAACACTATAGGATTTGGGGTGGGTGCTAGTTGGAGTGCGTGCAAGGTGGTAAGGGGGCAAGGTTCGGTGGGTGCAAGATGGGGTGCATGCAAAGTTTCTTTTGCATTTAAATATTTAAATAAGCTGGATTTACAAAAAAATTAATTTACCCTAGGTGTATCTTAATCCATATTCGATTATTACTATCAAAATAAGACTACGTTAATACTTAAGCAAGGAAAAAGTAGTTTAATTAAAATATTTTTTTTTGGTAATTTTCAATTTTCTCAAGAACTAGGAGACATAAAGTCATCTAGTTTTCAGTTTTTGATCAAAAACAAATAAGAGCAATGAATTCTAAAAAAAAAAAACAGTAGATAATTTGAAAGTTTTGAAAAACTACACTTTAAACGTTTTTTTTAAATTTTTTTTGCATACATTATTAGTTTAAAACAAGTTTTTTCAAAAACTATGAATAGTTTTGACTTGATTTAAAAACAAGCTAAATTGCCCCTACCGCCTAAACGGGGGAGATAGACCCCCCCTTCCGTAGTAAAAAATGCTTGTTTTTAACTGTTCTATACAAATCCGTCATTAAACTTTGTCGCCAAAGTTATCGTACTCTCCCCTTATTTTTACATTGTTCATTTTTAACAATTAGTAATTTCGTTTTTTTTTTTATTAATAAAAGAAAAAAGATATAAACATAAAATTAAATAAATTGCAATACAGAAATGTGTTTTATTTTGTACAATATGTACGCTAAAATACTTAATAGATACATTTGTGGGTTCAAATTTTTTAATAATTTATAAAATCTTTTCTGTAATTTAGGGCTTCAATGCAATATTGGGCAAGAAGTTTCCAGTTGCTTCCATTTAAGATACTTATAGAGTCTGATTCGCTTATTATTGACTTTTTAATGTATACAAATCTTATTTCTTTTAGAATGGGGCACACTGATAAAAAGTGATAAGAGTTTTCTTGTTCTTGCAAATTACAGAGAGAGCAAAAAGTTGATTGGTCATTAAAATAAGGTTTGTAATTTAAGTCAAGAAGCTCTCCCCTAATGCGACAAATGATAGAAATTTCAAATAAGCTCATTTTGTCTGTAAAATAATTGAGCTCATTCAGATTATAATTGAGCTTTGGATATAGAGATCTACGTGAGGAGCCTTTTGCTTCCTCAATTAGATCTAGTCTTATTTTGTCATCTAGCTATTTTGAGAATACAATTGATCTTTTCTCTCATACTCCCATCTTCCATCTCCCAAGGATGCACCGAAATACCGCTCAATATGGTTAGGTATATGATCCCATTTCCTGAACCAACTTATATTTTTTTGTATACTGTGTTTTGCTTATAATTTTGGTAATCGATTATCATCATAAGAAAATATTTTGGCTACATAATCAAAGTGCATTTTCAAGGTGAAAATAAAAATAGGAGGAAGACCTGTTTCAAGCAGCAGCATGTAATTAGGCGTTGATTTTGGTAATCTAAATAGTTTTTTTAAGAAGAGCCGTTGCAGTTTTTCAACCTCATCATACTGCTGATATCCCCATACCTGACATCCATATGTCATTATAGTTCTCAGAGCCGCATCAAACACTCTAAATTTGACACTATGTGCAACATTTGTGTTCCTAAACAAGTTTTGCCAGGTTGAGTTTATAGCAGATAATGATTTCTTCAGTTTACTTTGAAAGTGTTTCTTAGGGTTGAGTTGGGGTGTGAGAATCATTCCCAATTAAGTAAATTCATTCACAACTTCAATATTTTCACCATTTAGAAACCACCTTTCATTTCTACTGTGTCGTCCCCGCCCTGTTCTAAATATCATAACTTTCGATTCTGATATATTTATTACCAGATTCCACATTTTACAGTACTTATCTAGCCTATTTATCATGAGCTGAAGACTTTCTGGGGAGTCTGAAACAAAAGGACATCATCAGCATATAGGAGGCATTTTATAACAAGTCCTGCAATTTTAATACCGTTTGGCAAAGCGTCAACTATGTCGTTAATAAAAAGAGCAAACAACAGGAGGGATAAAAGACATCCTTGACGTACTCCACTTTTGGTTTCAAACCATTCTGATATTTGTTCACCCATACAGCTGATGTAGTGTTCTTGTAAAGTTTTCTTAGTACGTTAGAAATCTTAGTGGATAACCCCAGTAGATTTAATTTCTAAAACAATGCTCCTCGATCAATGCTATCGAAAGCAGCTTTGAAATCAATAAATATTGAATAAAGCTTTTTATTATTTTCTGCGTAATAATCTACGATATTTTGGATGGAGAAAATGTTATCCGTTGTTGAATAACCTGCTCTGAAACCTGCTTGAAATTCGTTCAACAATTTGTTCTCATTAACCCAAAACTCAAGCCTTTTCAGTATAATTCCATGTAAATATCTTCGAAATCACATTTAGGAATGATATGCCCCTATAATTTTCCACATTATTTATGTACCCTTTTTTGTGTATTGGAAATACAATTGACTTTCTGAAAGTTTCAGGTACTTCAGCCGTGTGCAATATATTTGAATAGGTCCTTGCTAAATTTTCCAAAAAATCGTTTGGAGCGTTTTTGAAAAATTCATAAGGAAATCTATCATACCCTGGGGCTTTGCTATTCTTAGCTTTATGTGATATCCCCATCTAAAGAGTCAACGATTATGAAATTTTCAGCGAATTGTATTGGTTCTTCAATCTCTAATGGATTAAGTAGATTTTTAAAATGATTTGCCAAAATATGAGCATCGAAATTGTTACTGATGTTGAATTTTTTTCCATTCAGTTCCTTCACTACTTTCCAAAATTAAGAAGAATCCTTGGCATTATTTAAATTATTCGCTATTCCTTAATAGTATTCATTTCGCTTTATTTGGCAGAGTTTTTTATATTCTTTATTTGCCTGAACATAAGCCTCACGGAAAAAACTTCCGTTTCATATTCTTGATAGTTTTAGCAGTTTAAAGGATTTAGCTCTGGCTCTTTCGCAGTTTTTGTCAAACCACTTTTGTTTGCCTTTAGCTACGTCTCTCCTTTCTGCAAAGGAGATCGAGTTTTTTATAGCTTCGATAAAAGAATCAATCTGGTGGCTCGTGCTTGCTTGACTTAAATCAGTTTGTACAGTAAACTGACTAAGTTTGGCTTCATAACTTTCTTTTTCCCTATCGTTCGACTATTTCTTGGCAGAAGAGCAATGCTTTTTTTGGGGCAGAGGTTTTTTATGGTCAGGGCTACTGAGATTGGCATATGGTCCGAGAAAGTCAAAGCACCAACATTAAAACTATCTATTTTCTCAAACCATTTACCACTGATGCCACAATAATCAGAAACTGATGCACCTGGACCTCCGACAAAAGTCATTTCTCCGGTCAAATCCCCGCTAGTTGACCCATTAAGCAAAAAGATATCAAAATTTTGAAGAAGTTCTAATAGTTTTTTACCGTTTTCGTTCAACACTTTATCTTTTGAAAATCTAACCGATTTGAATTGCTCGCCAAAAGGTATTGTATCACTTTCTATCTGATGTTCCGCCACTCGAGCATTGAAATCCATTATATTGCTAATGTTTGAAAAATTAAGAAAGCGTTCTAAACTACAAAAATCCTGCTCCCAATTATTACAATTTAAATAGATAGGGAGAATATAGTAATATTCATCCTCAGAGTTTACTTTAAGAGCCGTTTTTCAATATTGAAACCTCCAATCGCTCGACCACGTGTGTGAACCCGTGTCGCAGTATAATTTAAACCCTATAAAAAAATTTTCGAAATCCCCATAATTGTCCTGCATTACCTGCGTTTTACATAGAAAAAAATAATCAAAACTATTTACATATACCTACATATATTCAAAAAAAGGTGGAAAAAGTAATTTATTTCTTAATCCTCCTACATTATACGATAATAAATTCAAAGTACTTACAGCTAAATAAATATTTTTTTCTTTTTCGATTGCTTTTGGCAGACGTTTCCGTTTCATGGAAGAAGGTTATTTGTTGATTGAAGAATATTTGTTGATTGTTGCATAGTTTTAGGTGGATGATTATTTCCTGTTCTATGGTTCTGGTTGTTGGCTTAACTATCATTGGAATTCGCTGCGTTTGTAAATTGAAGAAGCTCTGTGTTACGTACATAAGTTAAAACCAGAATATAATTCGCCGAGAATCTCACAGGCGTCAGACCTGTCAGCGACAAAGTTTCACCTTTAATTTGCACTTCCACATCTGCCCTGCTATTTTTTATCGCCTTTCTTGCTCTCAATAGTGATTGTCTTACCTTTCGTTTTTTTAATGGGTACCTAATCTCTATGGATAACCGAGCCAGTGCCTTTAAGCTTACTGGAATTATGTAGTATTTCATTAACATAATCTTTAGATTTAAGGCCCAACTATAATAGACTTAACCGAAAGTAAGCTAATGTCAAAACCGAACGAAAAGTTATCAGAAGTTATCGTCAAAACAAAAAGTAACCATAATGGATTCAAGTAACATAAGCAAAATTTGACATTTGCTTAAGCTCGAGCCATTTAATTTACGCAAGAACCAGTAATTGCGCGAAAGTTAGCGAAATTTAACGAAACTGAGCAGATCGTCTATTATGGTTAGTGACATATAAGGCTGCGTATTGGTTCGTTCCCTTAAGCTGGCTTAAGCTCGATCAAGTCTATTATAGTTGGGCCTTTAGTTTCCCCCAGTATGTTTGTTGTTTGGTAATTCGAGGCTAGTAGGCGAATAGAGTTTATCGAGACAGGTTCGTCAAGCTTAAGCGAAGCCAATAGCTTTTTTACTTCCTCACGATGATCAGTGTTCGGCTGTTTGGCAATGCGCACGATGAGGTTTTTTTCACAAGATTTTTTTGACAAAAACTCAACTTCCTTCTTGAGTGACTTACATTCATCCTGCACTTCCTCAAGTTTAGTTGTAAGTTCTGAGTTTCTGATCTTAAGTTGTTGAATCTCATCACAAACTATTGAAATATCTGCTTTAGTGGCTAAATTGGATATTTTGTCGTCCAAAAGATTTCCCATAATTGTTGTTAAATCTTGGATTGACATTTGTCCCACTGCCATTTTTGTTATTGTTTTTTGTTGTCTTTTGGGTGAATAGAGTATGTATTCTGGTGAAGTGTCCGCAAGAGATCTTTTGGTATTCATTAACACTTTAATGTTTTATCTTTTTATATTGACTTTTAAGTTTTTTGGTTTCAAAACAAAATTAAAATTGTTTATGTATCTTATATATAAAAATATATATAATAAAAACTAGTTGTCACTTCTTATACACTCAGAGTTGCCATCCAATAAATATGAAAACAATAAAAAATTCATTATTTTAAACTGTTGCTAATATTTTTTAGCTTTATAGTGTGTTATTTTGTTTTCTTTTTAACAAAAATTCACTTCAGATTCGTATTGAAATTGGGGCGCATGATAGACTAAATAAATTGTATGGAGTGCGAAACCACCAGATAATACTAAATACTAGATAAGTTGAATAAAATGTCGGTGGTGCAGGGCATGTTACGGACATTGAAACTGTCACTTTAGCCTATTCGCCGAATTCTGTAATATGGGTTATTAAGAGCTCATATACGTTAGAGGTTCTCAACAAGTGTATGGTATACCCTGTGTATAGGCTAAGAATTTATAAGAACATACAAATTAAAATGAATACGTCTTGCATGCATCTGCACATTTATATAAAATTGACATGAAAATATTATTTTATTCAAAATTATATACATAATAAGTATGGTTGTGTACCGGAAAAGCCTTATTAGTTTCCCTCGTGGTTTTTCTGATTAATTAAACATGTTAAAATAATTCTGCAGAAAATATGTATTCATTTTAATTTCAGTCTGAAGGGCGAGGAACTTCCTCACGAAGGAGTAAATCTGAGGGTCCTCCAGCTGCTCCAAATGGCAGGGCTTATCCGATTGCCTCCGAGACCGATGGACCGGGTGTTGGGAATCCTTCTGCACAGGTACATACATTCTCACGTTTTCTTTAAGTTATTTTTTTAAATAAAACCTTTAATATATTATGCAAACCAAAAAATTCAATACAAACATTGAATAACAAAATAAAATAACAATTAATTTAATAGGGCGATTTTAAGTAAGGAGACACAATTTCTGCTTTATAAAAACATAGTTAATATATTTATCTACTGCATGAGACAAATTCTAAAAATATTATTTAAAATGTTAGACTAATAGGTAATACAACATTAACACATCAACATTTTGATGAAAAGACCTTCATAGTCAAGCCCTTGGGCAACGTTTTTACCTTGAGAAACTAACAAACGCCCTATAACTCATATTAAACAAGTCACTAACGAACAAAATGCGCATGTATATGTGTATACAAACGTGTTTACTCAATTATGTAGCTAAGAACTTAGGCTTTATTGCACTTTAAAAAAGTGAAATAAGGCCAATTTTCAATAGTTGGTCATATTGCACTTTGACAAAGTACTTAATTGTACTGTGAGGTATGTAAGGGGGGGTGGCATACTGCGGTTTTACAGCGCTAGGTGATTAAAAAAATTCTTTAACACGAAAAGACCCACTACGGTGCAGGTGCAGATAATTGCATCTAATAGTGAACAATTTGCTATCAACTCATATCGTTATATTCTTCATGTTGTTTTCATTCAAAAAGGGGTTCAATGTTGGGGTCTTCTTGTTGAGCAGATCTTGTTTCTTCATTATAGGGTCAGCCCTTATTAGCAAAATGCTGATGGATTCTTTACTTGTCGCTTGCAATGCTTGCAATCTATTTTACAAGGTCTTCGAAATAGCGTGTCAGCATTTGAGTGCAGCTCTCCCCTTCGGTGCCGAATTTCGTTATCTTATCATAAATCTGCAGTCTTTCTATCCATCTGTGTCTTTCTGGGTTCTTGAAGTTCAGCAAATAGTTAAGAGCACTATGATAGGTTCGCTTAAGTAAGTTCTGTCCATAGATGTATTTGTGGAAGCGTTTCGTTGTCAATATGAGCATTGCATTGACTGTATTTCAGTTCTTGGAAGTCTTTTTCACACTAACCCTATCACCTTGATTGCTTGTTCTATTCCGTAAGCTGATACAAGCTCATCGCAATGTCCGCAAAGTTCTTAACAAAACGCTTGTTTTAATTAGCAAGAACCAGAAAACTTCATAGTTGATGTTGGTCCTGTGGTGTTTTGCCAATTTTTGACGGGTCACTCTTGACTCCCTGGGACGAGATGATATGCCTCAAATACTTGACTTCAATATTTAACAGTCCACACTCGTCTAAGTTAAGTTTAAGATTAGCCTGTAGAAGTTTCAATCCTTTATTTATTTTTATTACAGTGTGGGTCATCCAAGTAAAAAAAAGAGAAATCTTGACCTGGTTCCACCATTAAGTATCGGTGGCGTCCACAGAAGAAGTAGAAATAATCACGTCTTCTTTAAAGACAGCCCTTAAAGTCCTTCGTAACTATAGATCATGGGAATCCGTGTATTCTGTTGTGTACCTAGTTGTGAATATCTAAAACTACACGTTGTTCATTCATAAAGTCCTGTCGCATGTCGTTTGCAATCCGAATTAAGAGTCAGACTTCACTATAAACCCTAGCTGCTCCTCCTGTGGCAGTTCTTAGACTGTAGCTATTGGTGTTGTGTAGCCAATTCCTTCGATATTCGAAACCAGCCTCTACACTTCAAAGTTGGCAAGTGTTAGGGAAGTAACACTGGTGTTATTATTACCTTCTTCTAAGTTTGACATGCCTTGTCCAAAGTGTTGACAACGTTTTTGTGGTGGTAATCGACATTGACGTTGTAAATTTCAGGTCTTGTTGCTATATACTTATCAATCTCATCCCAGCCATTTGTTGTGGAAGCTGCTTCGAATTGCTTCTTGTGTATTAACCAAGAAGTTTGTCCAGAAAGGTAAGATTTTTCTTTCTCAAAGTTTCCCCAAAACTTTTCCCAATCTTCATACTTATAATACGGTCTAACTGTTTCGATAACGTTTCCATTTTGTTGTCTACTTGATTATCCAACAATGAAACACGTTTATAAAATTCTGATACATTATACTCGTTGTTAATAAGCTTGCCTTCTATAATTTGTATGTGCTCTACGAGAAGCTCTTTTTGTTCGCTATGCTGTTTCTCAAGGCGATCGAGAACATTTTTTTATTCGATTTCCTGTACATCGAAATTCTCGGGAACATTTTTCTGCTCTTTCTTTTGTAACAAAATGTTGCTCTTGGAGACGTTTGAAAACATTCTTCTGTAGAGGACTAATCATGCTTAAAAATTTACATTTTTTCTTGTGGAGTTAAGAATCACGACAGTGAATAAAATGCCTGAGTTCAATTTCAAATTAAATTCAATATTTATTCGTAATATAAAAAATTATATATTAAATATATTAACCGCACACGACAGCAGCTTCTTCGTAACTAACACCAACTAATCCTTTCTTGGGAATTGGCACTTGAGTTAAAGTTGAGTTAAACATTAAGTACTGATACAGTTAGTCGTAAAAAATAATTATGAATCTTAGAACACTACATCACCCCCTTCCAGCCGAAAGCGATGATAATTATTTATTCAAGTTTGAAAACGATACATGTTTTTGGGATTTTACGATTTTGTTAGATGATTCTATCACTATGCAGGCTAGGGCGGGTCACTCTTATATGACTTTTTTTTTTTTTAATTCTAATAGTGATAAAACGTTGCTAAATAAGTTGTTTTTTAATATTTAAGAGAAAAAAAAATTTTTACTTACGTTCTTCAGCCTGCGCATTGAGTTTGAAAGTACGTTAATTTAGAAAAAAATCAATTATTTTAAAAATGTTTAAATATTTATTTTAAAAGTTGTTTTTTTTTTACCAGCTTAGATAACCAAGTATTTATTATAAAAATGTACATACAAATTAAATATGTACTTTAAACACTTTTTTGTATGTTAGAAGTTAATTAAAATTAATACTAAAGTCACGTTTGCTTTCAAATTTCGGCATGAATTTTCTGGACGCAATTTTTGATTGAATTAGACCCTGTCTAGATTTGTCATCACATGCAGACATCGCAGCTTCGGTAACAATTTTGACAGAACGTTCGACTGCTTGGGTGTGACAAGGCAGCATCAAAAAAGTTAAGTTGCTTTCACCCCTTGAATTTATAATTTTCAAAATTTCATCATTAGGAACATCTTTTTAAAACTGGGGGTTCATACATTTTCTGCTGCCAATCTATCATAGTATGATGAAGCATACAAATTAATTTTTGGGACTTCAAAAACTCGTAGCACGTTTCTTTTAAGAGTCGAACTTCTAGCTTTGAGAATTCTTCTGGCAGCAAGCTCCTGAACGTGTAGTGTACTATCTGTTAACATTGATAATAAAAGGTTTTCAGGGTGTGCAAAGTATGCATTTCGCTGGATTACTGGATCTATAACTTGCTTAAGTTCAGGTTGAAAGATATCGAGACTCCTCAATAAGTTTCCAAAAATGTCTTGAACCGTCCTTGCAAATTGAATGCATCTTTATCTGAAACCATACTGGTGCATAAACCTTTACAACAAACTCAGCCAAATGAATTAAATTTTGCGATGGATTTGCTGTAGATACGTAAAGGCGTAGTATTCTGTTCGCTTTCGTAAGCCATCGGGCATGAGACATCTTTCCAGTCGCTTTATTTGCTAAGTCAGATGGAAAATTTCCGGTGATCACTGCAGTTGTAATTTCATACAGGTACTTCTGATCTGTACTTAAATCCTGTGCTGACAAATCTGCCAGCGTACTGGGAATGGAATTATATTTTATAATACTTAGCTTTTCGCAACCCTCTAGCTTTTTTCCAATTTCACCCGTGTACGAAGACGGACCTGTAGTTGCACCATCAAGCTTTATGAATAGATGTCTGAGTGGAAGTTCATTTAAATGAAACAAACACACTATCCATTGCAAAGGACGCCCTATCCTTTTTTCCATTATTCTAATAACACCATTTAATTTGCCTGTATTTGTAGCTGTGCCATCACAGCCAACAGCTAGTAAGTCATCAAGTGAGATATTTTTGTCTTGAAGCAGTGACAAAATGGATGCTTCTATACCTTTTGCCGTACCCTGCTGTGGTGTCGTGTATCCTAAAAATATAGATTCCGGCTCCTTTATGATAGAAATATGTTCCTCTGTCAAAACTTGTTTGTACCTTTTGGTACCCTTTTTAACGACACCAAGAGTTCTGTCTTTTCTCCCATCGAAATACAAAGCAGGCACATTTGAACATAAAGCTTTGGATGTTAATTCGGTCCGTACTTTGTTTCTTTCCCGCTGCCCTATCAGAAACTCCATACCGATCACATGTCTTGGATAATAGAGGTAGGTTTTGAATAGTGGTCTTTTTGGTCTTTGATTTTGACGTTGACGGTTTATTTATATTTATCTCTCCATTTTCATTTGACGTAGATCTTATGGAAAGATTGTCACTATCAGAATCACACGATGAAGATAAATTGTTTAATTGCTCCTTCCTTTTTTCTTTCTGTTGCTCTTTTTGTATTATAGAAGTCGACCGGCTAATTGATCTTTCTATTTTTTTTGCAATTTGGCAGAAGCTACACAATCGACACCACCTATTCTCTCAGATCTTTGATCTAATAAAAATGTTTGATCTTCTTTATGCACTTTGTTTTCTTTTGCACAGATACATTTAGAAATGTCTTTGCATTTGCATAAGCAAATGTCAAACAAAACTGTGCTTTGTTTCAAAAAAATCTGCTTCTTTTCGTCGGAACATCTTTTTAAAGATTTATTTAAGTTTTTGCACTTTGCATGGTATGATCTCAATAACTGAATTATTCGTGCATTGGTAACTATTGGCAGAGATGCTTTTTTCCAGATATTTTCTATCTTCTGAGAAACTATTTTCGCTACATCATAAAAGGACGGTTCTTTCCTTGTGTTTCTATCTAACCTAAGATGAAATCTGGTCCATTCGTAAAACTTCATAACATCTGCGTAAGTTGGTAAAATATTTTCTTTAAGTTCCTCCATTGCTCCAAAAATTGGACATTTATAACAACGCCTTGTTTTTTCCATTTCGAAATGATGCTAACTTTAAAAGAACTTACTCTGTTTTTCCAATCCTGTTTGTCGACGATAGAATATTATTATTATTGATATTATCACACAAACTTTCACCGTTTTGGTCACGATCACATGAATAAAAATAACTATTTGAAACTATTTGACGCTTCCAAATAAGTTAAAGAAATGAAGTTATTACGCAGCCTACTTTGATTGTAAAAAAAAAAATTTGAATATGGGATTTTAATGTTTTCTATGGTAATTACTAATTTTCATTGTCGATGCGCACGCTAAAGATAAATTCAGATTCCAAAAATATTTTATTTGGTCATTATAAAGCCCATTTGGCCACGTTTTATTACTATTAGAATTCAAAATCAGCTAAATTAAAAAAATTACCCACCCTAATGCAGGCTTTAGACGATCTAACGAAATGGAAACATTTTTTCCTTTAATTTCAACGATTTAAAATTTCCTAAGCTTTTTTATAACCTTAAAAGGGCCTTGGTATGTATTTTTAACGCCTGACTTACTAGGTGGTGCCCGAACAAAAACTTGATCGCAGTTTTGGAGTGATTTTGGTACATGGACCGGTGAATCTTCCTTACGAGTTTCCTTCGGCCGGATTGAGTTCATGTTAGCCCGAAGGTTAGCAACAAACGCCGGTAAATTTTCATTTTCGCACTCATTTTTTGCGCTTGAAGAAGAGAAGAAATCGGAAGGAAGACTCGACGGTTGGCCATACATGAACTCTTCCGGAGAACAGCCTAGATCTGTTTTGAGGCCAGACATTATTCCAAGAAGAACTAAAGGCAAATCATCTGTCCAATGACTAGTATTTTCGCGACATCTAAGAGCTGCTTTTAAAACACGATGAAACCTTTTCACTAAACCATTGTCCTGAAGATGGTACGCAGTGGTTCTGATTCTGTGTGAGCCTAACAGCTTGGTCAATTCTGAAAATAGCTTCGAATCGAACTGAGATCCCTGATCAGTTGTTATTCTAGCCGGGACTTCAAATTGGCATATGAATTCGGACAAAAAGGTTTTTGCAATCGTCTCAGCGGTAATGTCCTTCAAAGGGTAGCCCTCAGGCCAACGCAAGCATCTATCAACGATCGTTAGAATATAGCTATAGCCGTTCGAAACATCAACAGGTCCATGTGAATATGTTCGAAACGGTTGCTTGCTGTGTTGAAACCACCGAACTACCGAACGCTGGCACTGAATGCACGCAAGAACCATGACTTTGATGTCAGAATTCATTCTCGGCCAGAAATATCGTTCAGTTAAAAGCTTTCTAGATCCTCGAATTCCTGGATGGGAAAGAGAGTGCATACTAGAGAATCCTGTTTTTCTGAGGCATTTTGGTAAAAATGGTCTATTTGTATTAGTTGATGTTTCACGCCAGATTGGCTGAATAAGCGTCGGAAAATGAATGTATTCTAGTTTTAATGAAGCATTAGATTTTCTTGATAACAAAGACTTCAACTCTTCGTCCGCTTCTTGGGTGCTAATGAATTTTTTTTTATAATACCAACAGATCTTCCAATTTTGATTACTCCTGCTGCGATTGTATCTTGTCGTGTTTGTGAAACCTGCGTTTCTGTGAGCTGAACGACCTCTTACGCGTAACGAAAAATTTTTGAAGGATGATTTCAGTTCGTTTATCTCTTTCATGAGCCTCTCCTCAACAGTTGAGGGAATGTGAGAGATGCTTTTATTATTATCGACTGACTGTTGAGTTGAATTAATACTAGAAGTCTGGGTTGTTTCTCATATTTTATGTCCGATGGTGACAGCCAGTGGAATGCTAATTTGGGTTGGGAGCTTCCTTTCCCAAAAAGATTTAATAAGACCCTCGCAAAGGGACGAAATGTTTCCAGCTATCGTCATATGCCGATAGAGAGCCATCAGATCTCTCGAACGCCCAAATTTTCCGCGGAAAGTAACTGTTCTAAGCGTCGCGGTTCAAAAAGTGTATGTTGCTTTATAAGTACATCTTTTAAATTTCCGTATTTGTTTGTTTCGATAGGATGTTTTAAAATATCTATAATATTACCTATCGCGTCGACTGGAAGAGATGCTAGTACGTAAGAATACTTTGTTTCGTCTTTTCTAATTTACCTAGTTGAAAACTGTGCCTCAACAGCGATAAACCATGCCGTCGGAGCCTTTTTCCAAAATGTTGGAAGCTTAATCGATGCAACTTCCAACGAATTATAATGCAATTGTTCCTGTGAAATTGCCGCCGGAGGCATGTTTTGCGCATTTGGGTCATTATCAGTGCCTTGAATGTTTCGCATACTTGAAGGTTCTTGATTTTTATTGTCAGTCATTATGAACGGTTTTGGTAAATCAAGATAAATCAAATGATTTTGATTAACAAAAAAAACAAAAAAATAAACGAAAAGAAAAACAAAATATCGAAGATTAAGACTGTCTTGTTTGGCGTACAAGTCTAGAAAAGTGAAAAAAAACACAAATATTTCGATTATAAAATTAGAAAGAAAATTGAAAAGATAACAATAAAAATGCATACAAATATATATACATAAATACATAATGTATATTAAATAATAAAACAAAGAATTTATATAATATAATAAAATATGTATAATAAAAAAATATAATAAATATATATACGTAGAATATATCCAAGATTTATATGAATTTGCCCCTTGTCTAGTGATGCTCGTCGAAAATTCTGTTGCCTTGTATCGCCTTGTAGAGTTCAGTAGAGAATATCGTGATGTCCAAAGCGAATAACGGATAAATTATCCGCTATGCGAGTATATGCTGTGTATGCCAAATATGTATGTAAGCTTTTAACGTTTGACTGCTAATACAAACCTGCATATATTTGGTGTGTAATGCTTATGTGTCAAGTATGTATATAGGTATCGAAATTTGAAAATTTGATAAGACTCTTGTCTTGAAGGCGATCGAAAAGTTCTTTTTTTTATATATGTATACATAGGTATTTAATGTTTTAAGTTTTTAACGTTGTTGCAAAGCTGAATACACTTTATGCACATTTAAAGTCAATCGAGAACTTTCATCTTTTTTCTTTCTTTAGTTTCCTTTTTTTTAGTTTTAGTTTTTTTTTTATTTTGTTTAATTTTTTTTCACTGCTCGGGGTCATCAATAAGTGGAGTTAAGAATCATGACAATGAATAAAATGCCTGAGTTCAATTTCCAATTAACTTCAATATTTATTCGAAATATAAAAAATTAAATATTAAATTTAAAGTATATTAACCGCACACGACAGCAGCTTCTTCTTAACTAACAACAACTAATCCTCTCTTGGGCACTTGAGTTAAAGTTGAGTTAAACAGTTGAGATACAGTTAATCGCGGAAATAGTTATTAATCTTAGAACACTACAACGTCTATTCCTCAACGTCAGCTTCAAAGACGAAAACTTTACGACTCACTTTTTTTTTCATTCACTTCACTGCATAATACGTTGTATTCCAATTGTCTGACACCAATGTAATATTTTTACTAGGTTCATTAGATAAAACTTATAACTCTTTTTATTATATGTATATTCTTATTTACACTTTTCAAAACAAAACAAAAAATCTTAATTTATTATCAACGCAAACACTTCTATTCAAATTTAAATCACACTTGCTAATAACACATTCCACAATCCAATTAGAAAACTTTTGCACACATTCATAATAATCAAAAACAAACTGTCCTGTGGTCACCGTGAACACTCCCATATAAACTCGAATTTGTTGTTCTAGCAACTATACTCTGTCCAACAAAAATAGTCAGTACAGAGAAGATAGGACGTTTACCTCTCACTCTGACTGAAGTGAAATCTCGTTAAGCTGTGAGAGAGAGCAAATATTACAGGGTTTCCGTAGTGCCCATTATAAATTTCGAAAAAGCTCTGATAAATATTAGTAGGGATACCAACTTTTGATTTTAAATTGAAAGTTAAAAATAAATTCCGTTTAAGAAAATTTATAAATTATGTACATAATCCCGAATTCAAAAACCCCTTTGTGAAAACTAAGAGTAACATAAATTCAATTATGAAAAAATAATGAAAATTTTCGATTCTGTATCACACAATATTCACAAATACACAATTTATAAACAACACAGCACAGATTTATAATAAAATAAAAGCAGTTCTTTTTTTGGCACTGATTATAAAACACGGTATAAATAAACACTTTTTCAAAGAATATTTTTTTTATGAACAAAATCACTATTTTTCACCATCTATAATTACACCATGTATTATAAATAATTTTTGCTTAAACTCAACCCTTTGCTTCCTAGTGGTTTCGCAATTAAACAAAATACTCTATATTTTTTCTTTATATTCCTACTGGTTTTTTTTTTTTAATTTTTAGTGAATATAATTTTTTTTTTATTTAAATGCATTATTCATTATACACGTTCTATATAAATTTTGAGTTTTTATACAAATATTTGAAAAAGTTGACATCTCCGGGAACAAAGGGTTAATTTACGAAGAATAATAAATAAACTTCACTTACCGAAAAACAGCAAGCGACAACACCATTCCCATATTTGTTCTCAAAAGCTTTTAAAAAAGCACACATTCTGAAAGCTCCCAAACAAAATCCTAAGAAAAATCAACCATGATTTGCATTAACGTGGAAATGGTAACTCTAATAACAATCTGCTTATTTTCAATACATACGAAGAGGGTTGTTTGAAAACACATTATTTATCAGTGTCAGTGTGGCTTTGGCTGCGAATGGTAAAGGTTGTGGGGATGTACGCTCGTCGAAGCGTAATTACAACAACAATTTATGTGTAAAAGTCAGTGGTTGAATTTTCTTTTTCAGTAGGTAAAAAGGGAATAAAACCACTGACTGGCACCATTTGAGAGAAAAAAGCTCTCCCGTAAGACGTGTACTGTACTGACTATTTTTGTTGGACAGAGTATAAAGGCCCAACTATAATAGGCATAAGCTAGCATATGCGCGCATAAGTAAACGTACGAATACAAAGAATCTAATACGAGTGACCATAATGGAGTCTAGCTCCGTTTCGTTCAATTTTTCTCAGTTTCGTTAACTTAAGCAAACTTAAGCAAGAGCGATCCCAGTCGCTCGCCGCATAAGTAAATCTGACAGTTTTGATCAAATACACACAGGCCAACTCCACTGCAGATAATTTCTCTCAGAATGTTTATCATAACCGAAATCAGACTCATAAACTTATTCATAGTGTGCGTGTCAATTCTCCTCTAATTTATGAAATTTTACCAAAAAACTCATTAGTTATTTCTATGTATGCGTGGAAAAACGTCAATTTTTCTTGTTGAATTCTTTCACATTACAAATACAACAATGTTAACAAATGGGTTTTGGAGGGTGATACGTACGAAGGATTTATATCTTCATATAGAGTGTTTTTGCATGAATATCTCATTCTGTGTATCTGTTGTGTATTCTGTTGACATGTAGATACGTGAGCAAAATTGCATTATGGCTATCCGCAGTAATTTCACAAACTTAAGTGAATTTTCGTTGGGTTTTTGACATAAGCTTATGTTTGCTTATGCCTATTATAGTTGGGCCTTAAGTCTCGGAGGTTCTCGTTTTAGACTATTCCAGTTGTTCGGAATATTACATTTTTGTCCCTCCATAAAGTAGACATGCTATTTTGGTATTTTGATGGCGCTGTGTTGTGTACACTACAGGGGCCCTTCTGATTGGTTTTAATTAAAAAAAGGGCATCCAAACATGTCTTAAAAATGACAGTTCATTAAAATAAACAAAGCAAATACGCTTAAACGGCTATTAATTGCAGTTTCCAACTGTTGACTGCGCCATTCCATCCACTGCTCTTATAAGACTAATTGTACAGATGTCATATGGATTTAGCAAATTGCTAAAAGATAAAGTAGCCATTCTGTTATGTGGAAATACATAGAAATCATATCACAATGAGTGTTTGTCCATATAATGGGTGATTTTTTTGAGGTTAGGATTTTCATGCATTAGTATTTGACAGATCACGCGGGATTTCAGACATGGTGTCAAAGAGAAAGATGCTCAGTATGCTTTGACATTTCATCATGAATAGACTTACTAACGAGCAACGCTTGCAAATCATTGAATTTTATTACCAAAATCAGTGTTCGGTTTTTTTTTATCGACAAATTTTTTATCGACAAATTTTGTTCAGCGATGAGGCTCATTTCTGGTTGAATGGCTACGTAAATAAGCAAAATTTCCGCATTTGGAGTGAAGAGCAACCAGAAGCCGTTCAAGAACTGCCCATGCATCCCGAAAAATGCACTGTTTGGTGTGGTTTGTACGCTGGTGGAATCATTGGACCGTATTTTTTCAAAGATGCTGTTGGACGCAACGTTACGGTGAATGGCGATCGCTATCGTTCAATGCTAACAAACTTTTTGTTGCCAAAAATGGAAGAACTGAACTTGGTTGACATGTGGTTTCAACAAGATGGCGCTACATGCCACACAGCTCGCGATTATATGGCCATTTTGAGGGAAACCTTCGGAGAACAATTCATCTCAAGGAATGGACCGGTAAGTTGGCCACCAAGATCATGCGATTTGACGCCTTTAGACTATTTTTTGTGGGGCTACGTCAAGTCTAAAGTCTACACAAATAAGCCAGCAACTATTCCAGCTTTGGAAGACAACATTTCCGAAGAAATTCGGGCTATTCCGGCCGAAATGCTCGAAAAAGTTACCCAAAATTGGACTTTCCGAATGGACCACCTAAGACGCAGCCGCGGTCAACATTTAAATGAAATTATCTTCAAAAAGTAAATGTCATGGACCAATCTAACGTTTCAAATAAAGAATTGATGAGATTTTGCAAATTGTATGCGTTTTTTTTTTTTAAAAAAGTTCTCAAGCTCTTAAAAAATCACCCGATAGTTATAATGAAGTATAAACATTAGAATTAAATACAGAAGATGAAAGTTTACCACTAAGTATTTTTGGAAACCATTCAAACATAACAATAAAGATTTACTTTTTCACTAAGTAGTACTCATGAAGTAAAACATAAAATGATAGGCCAATTTACGGAAAAATATAAAGATACTTTCAGATACATTAAAAAGAAAATTAGTTGACACATTTAAGAAGTAATAGGGCAGGGAATAATAAAAGAAATCAACTCTCCCTTTGTGAATTGTTCCATTGAAAATAGATAACTCTGGACAGAAAAATGGAAAATTGGTGTAGAATACCATTGTTGGTAAGTTACACGAGGCTTACAAATTTTGAATAGTTTCGCGTAGTTAATTGAATTAGTTACGTTAATAATGTTTTGTTTAATTTATCTATTATTTTGACTTTTCTCTAGAAAAATACTTCACATTAAAATAAAAAGCGAAGCTAACAAATTTCTGATTTAAAAGTTAAAATATCGCAGTAAAAAAATTTAAAAAGCGTCAATATGGAAGGCCTGTTACCAAATTCCCATTAGGGTCTCGGATTAATACAAAAAAGATGCCCTGAAACCGTTACTTTGGTGGTTTTGTGCAAAATTGCATTGCAAAACATAGCTCTGCAACGATTAGAAAGACATAAGCATGTTTTTACTCCACAATAATAATTACACAAGTTAGTTTAGTTACGCGCAAAATGAGGTGTATCTAATTAAAATTAGTTACGCGTAAACAAATGGGTAACATACTCGGAGTAACTTACGTTGCAAACAATGTAGAGAACAGGAAATTGGATGAATCAATAATCGACTACAAATTTTCTGTTCCTACTTTATTACATTAATTAGGAACATCACATTACTACACAACGTTTGACCTAGAGAAGTGTTTCCGTCAGGTCCTTGTTAGAGAAGAGAGTGGAAAAAACAGCTTTTTTGACTATTCTTGGACATAACGAGTTCACAAGAATGTCTTTTGGGCTCAAAAATTCCCCTGCAACGTTTCAAAACCTTATTAACTCGTTGTCGAAATTTTTGTATTTAGCAAATATCTTAAAGAACATTTTATAAACGTACAAGTATTGGAAAAATTTAGACACCATAATCTAAAAATCAAAATAGACAAGTCCAAATCCTTTGCTAAAAAAACAGGATATTTAGCACACGTCCTAACAATAAAAGAGGTTTAACCCAACAATAAAAAATTGAAGCCATTCAAAAACTGTTTTGGGCATAAATTGTTATTTCAGAAAATGCATAAAGGATTGCGTTAAAATTGCGAAACCAATGAGTAGGCATCTTAAAAACAACTAAAGACTAAATCTGAACGATTCAAATTATATAAGCTCTTTTGAAAAATTGAAAATAATCGTCACGGACTCACTTGTCTTTAAATATCAAGATTTTAGTACAAAATTTCAACTTGGAATCGACAAACGTTACTTTGGATCTGTGTTGACACAAGAAGGTTACCAAGTAGTGTGTTACGCTAGCAGAACTTTCAATGATCACAAACGAAACTACTCAGTGAGTGAAAAATAACTATTAGCTATAGTTCGGTTTGCGAATTATTTCAGACCTTACTTGTATAGTAGATGTTTTGACTTACTAACAGAAAAGGTCAACACATTAATCAACGTTCACAGATAGTTATTACAACTAGGTGAATATAACATAAACATTGGTTTTATTAAGGGAAAAGAAAATAGAGCTACAGACTTCCTAAGTTGAATTAATACCGAAACATTAGAAATAAATACGATCGAGACGCTCACATACAAGGAGGGAGAAGTAGTACTCAAATTTAAATTTTGAAATTCACAATAACATTATTAACTCTCAAAATGACCATTGTTCAATAGTAGACACAATTTTTTATTGCTTTTATACCCAAATACTTCTATTAAATAATAAAATCAGCCCAGATGCATCTTCCCTATGATGGTATACAAAAAAGTGCCAGTCTTGTAATGCCATAAAAGCTGGTAAACGCAGCCACGCAAATGCTAAAGACAACACATGTCATGCTTACTCTTACTAGACGTGTTTTGTTTGGCTCCTAGTATTTTGTTTTATTTTAATTATATCTGTGCCTAATCGTTTAACTCAGATAGCGTAACTATTTGTTTCTGCTTTTTGGGCTCGAAGATATTTGATATGCGACAAAATTGAAAGTTTTTGTTATTTTTTGTAAATTGTAACAACCATATTTTCCTTAATATACGGAGTTTATAAAGAGACCATTTGGCTGCCTAATCCTTGCAACATAATGTAGTATTCATTAATATTGTAATATTCGGCTTGGTCCGACAATTAAAACTTATTCACACTTTGAAAATAAAACACAAATTCACTATATTCAAATCGCTCATAAACTTATTTATTCAACACTTTTAATTATTACTTTTCAAACACAGTATCTTTACTTTATCGTATTTCACAATCAACTGTTGCTACGTACTTATTCTAATATAACACGATTTTAGAGTGAAAGAGATAAAGAGTGTATATACATTACAGTATATACACATTACATAGCCCCCTGCTTAGGATTTATCGTCCCGAACAAATCCATCGTTTTCATCACCACTGTGCGATGTAGGCGGTCGCGATGTACAACTTTAGGTTTTCCTCTGACTCCCTTTTGTATCTGGTACACGACATCGTTGATTTTTGTAAAGGCTGTATATGGATTTTTCCAGTCCCGTTGAAGTTTCGGTGACGACCCCTTTTGTCGATGGGGATTGTAAAGCCACACTCGATCTCCTGCTTGGAACTCTGTTGTTGTCGCTCGTATATCGTAGCATGTCTTCATTCGGTCACTGAACGTCTTTATTTTCAACACCCAAATTTTTTTTCGCTCGGCAGTCTGATGTTCCTTCCCATCAAAATCTCAGACGGTGTATGGCCAGTTGAGCTATGTCTTGCACTTCGATACACCATCAAAAATAGTGGAATGTGTCGATCCCAATCTCGCTGGTTGTTGTCCACAACTTTGCAAAGATGTTCCTTCAGGGTTCGGTTGAATCGTTCGACCATGCCATCAGATTGTGGGTGGAGTGGTGTTGTTCTTGTCTTCTTGATTCACCCAGTTTAAGACAATTTGGTCTGCGACTGTTTTGGATTCTTGATTTGGAATGGCGTATGCTTCAGGCCACTTGCTGAAGTAATCCATGACGACCAGAATATAACGATTTCCATTATTTGTTTCCGGAAATGGACCCGCCACGTCTACTGCAATCCTTTCGAAGGGTGCTCCGACATTATACTGCTGCATTTGGTTGTGATTCTTTTTGTTCGGGCCTTTGGTGGCAGCACAGGTATCGCATTTTCCGCACCACTTGTCGAACCTTTTTTAGCGTGTTGTTCACTCCTAGATGGCCTCCCGAAACTTTCCTTCTTTCCATCTGCTGATTCCCATTCACGCTGAAGGTCACCCTCTTGAACATGAAACGAGTGCCACTGTGCCCAATAGGCCTTCAGAGTCGGACATCTGTCGGAGACATCAGCCCATTCTGATTTTTCCTGGTGTTCCTTCCATGCGAGGATGGTTTCGATACCTGAGTCTTCTTGTTGACGTTTTGGGAGGACCTTATAGATGCTGGTTTTACCATGAGGTATCGATGGGTGCCAGGCTTACCCTTCAATTTCGTCCACACGAATACTTCTGAAGAAGCAGGCAAAGTGAGATCTTCTTTGGTGACGGTTCATAGGTGACGAGGTCTCATACGAGTTAGACGCATAGATCATCGGAATCTCGATGTTTCGATATTTCAGGACTTGGTTCCCGATGCCAATATCACTCCGTGATCTTTCATGAAATCCACGCCAACAATGCATTTGTCACATATATCTGCTACCAGGAACAGGTGAGAGAATTCCAAATCTGCCATCCGAATCTTAAGACGTACCTCACCATAAACTTTTGGGGCCTCTCCAGTTGCAGTCCTTAGACGATAGCTGTTGGTGTTGTGGAGCCATGTCTTCTTGACGAGGTCTTGCCGTACGATGGACGCTGCGCGCGCCGCCGCGTGGCACCGGTGTTAATCAGCCTTATCACAGGCCCCGTCGTAATAGATTTGTAGTACGAACCCCGAAAAAAAGTATCATTGCTCCCGTCGTACTAAAAAAATTTGCTACGAAATTCGGAGTGTGTGAAAAGTGGTATCACTAGCCCCGAATGAATAGGAAGTTTGGCAGTTTTTTCTACGAACAGTTATTTTGATCGGAGTTCAATTGAAAACGAACAAAAAATATTGAGCGTGCGAAGATAAATTAAATAAAATATATGAAAAGAATCATGTAAGTTTTACTATTGTTTTAATGTGAAAGTGTTTACCTATATTTTTTATTTTTTTTTTGAAGGGCAAATAAAGTTATCACAAATAAAATTCAGTTCCAAAGGCTTTATGAAATGCTTCAAGAAAAACCTGAAATTGCCCAAGGATTTTCGAAAATCCCTAAGGAGGAAGTGAATTCCTTTTGGGAAGCAGTAAGCTGATTGGTGTGATTGAACTCGAAAACACGCAAGGGTCAAGTTCTTGATCCAGGATCTCCAATATATATAAATATAAACGTTGATTTATTCACCCGAAAGTTTTTTTTAAATCTGCAAATCAATTTTCTTTGTAAGCAGTGGAATGTTTAAAATATGTTACCAACACTTTGTCATCAAGATCCAAGGGGTTAAAAGCATCCCTTAAAATTTTGCGCTGCATTTTTAGTGTTCGTTGTCTTCGTGTATTTTCTTCATTTATTGCAAAGATTATAACGGAAATATTATGCATTTTTAAAGACAAAAACAAATAGAACTAAATCGAAAGATGAAAAACGAGCTTTTATTTATTTTTCTTATTTTGACGCTAATCAGCTGATTTTGACACTCCGAAATTAGTATTTCTGTGTGGCAATGCTTTTTTGATTTCGTTCGGGGCTTATGATGTAAATGTATTCGTATTCGTAGCGTTACAAAATTTTTGGGGACTCGCTACGAGGGACTCTGTGATAGGAGTGAATGGTAGCCACACTTTTGTTGCCGTTTATACTTGCTTCCACGGTTGTTGTCACGTTTCGTTTGAGAAACCTGGATGTCGTTTCTGGGGCCATCGATACCAGAAACCACCTTCTGTCCCTCGAAGTTGGCTTTTATTTGTTTCACGGGTGGGAAACAACTTCGGAAGCAACGTTGTAGGTGTTACTTTGACAAGTTGAATTACTTCTGTTTCCACAGTGTTGGCATGCGGTTCCTCTTCGCGGTAATCTGACAAGAGCATTCTTGGACTTCTAATTCTCTTACGCGATGCACGTTTTGGGAAGCTTGTTCTGCAGCTTCCATCGTCAGAGCGAAATCCAATGCTTCAAGTAGTGTTCGCTTTCCAGCAGTGCGGATAGCCCTGCTCTCACAAAGGCTTCAACAGCAAGTTGATTTAGTGTCTCGTTACCAGCTGGTGTATATGCTAGGTGAACCAATCGCTCGATATCTGCCTGAAGCTGCTGCAGAGTTTCACCTGTTTTCTGTGTCCTATTGTTAAGCTGAACTCCTAAGACTTCTGTCATGTGGCTATCCCCGAACCGCTGTTCGATTGCGTTTACCAGAACTGTGAAGTCACCACTCTTGTCTGCTGGGATGGTTTGTAGCAGTTCAGGAGCAGATCCTCTTAAAGCAATCGTGAGAGCAATGTATTTTTCGTGATCGTCCCAGTCGTTTGTTAACGCTGCTGCTTGAAACTGTTTCTTGTAGGTTGACCACGGAATCTGCCCATCAAAGCTTGGATGATTCACTTCTCTCTTCCTTGAGCACTCACCAGAAGGTTCTCGAGCTTTCATCTTTCATCTTTCACACTTTTTCTAGTTCATTTGTGATGATTTCGATTTGTTCGTCTATTTTCTCGAAACGTGCATTTTGTTTTTCAACGCGCTCGTCGAGAATATTTTTTTTTTTTTCGCAGGAAGGTGAGAAATCTTCAGAGACACTATAAGCCCGATGCTTATAGTAGTGTCAGATTTTTACTGACTAAAACTCACCTCCCTTATCTTCTATATTATTACTACAACTAAGTCCAGCTTAACAAGTAGTTTAAGCGTCATTTTGTTCGCGTTTTGTCAGGAAGCTCCCCAACGAGAGGACCTGAAGATTCCACAAAATTCGAGTGGAGAGATTAATTTGTTTGCGCTAGATCAGAAGGTCTTGTTCGGTGCAGACGCCGAAAAACGAACGCCTCGCTAACAGATTGTTGGATTAAGTTATTACTATGATTTCTAAGTCGTGATCTTAGCTCTGTAGCAAATTTTTTAATTTCGTTTTCTACATATTTTATATTTAAATCTCTATGTAAGTCGCTATTTCTTACATACCATGGAGCATTTACTATAATTTTTAGTACTTTGTTTTGGTATGTTTGCGAAATTTGTATATTTCTTTCGTTGGTACAACCCCAAAGTTGTATACCGTACGTCCAAACTGGTTTCAGTACTTGCTTATAAATAAGAAGCTTGTTATAAACGCTTAGATTGGAATATCTTCCAATAAGCCATGTCAATTCGCGGAGTTTACTTTCGAGTTCATCGCGTTTCTTTTTTACATGAACTTTCCATTTAAGTTTCGCGTCTAGAGTCATGCCTAGATACTTCGCTTCATTAGCGTATGGAATTTGCACAGAATTTATATAAATAGGTAAGTTATATACTTTTTTATACGTAAAATTTGTGTGCGTCGATTTCGTTTCATTAAGAGCAATTCGCCATTTCTTTGTCCAATCTGAAATGCTATTTAATGCCTTTTGAAGCTTAGAGGTTGCCGTTTCTATTGAATCCGATATTGCGAGTACAGCTGTATCATCGGCAAAAGTGCCTAAAGTTGTGCCTTCTGTTTGGGGTATATCTCGGGTATAAAGAACAAACAAAATCGGTCCAAGGACGCTACCCTGGGGAACCCCAGTGTTTATTTCTTTAAACTCCGAATACTCCGTTCCTTGCTTAACTCGAAAGAATCTATTTTCTAGGTACGATTCAAGAATGTTATATATTTGCTCTGGAAAGACTTTTAATTTATATTTTAGCCCGTCGTGCCAAACTTTGTCAAAAGCTTGAGAAACGTCAAGAAATGCAGTTGAGCAAATCTTTTTTTCTTCAAATGCTTTTTCAATTTCGTTAGTTATTCGGTAAACCTGATCAATTGTCGAGTGATTATTCCGGAAACCGAATTGGTGGTCGGGAATTAAACGTTTTTCTTCAATAATTGGTAGCATTCGTTTAAGAAGCAATTTTTCAAATATTTTAGATATAATTGGTAAGAGAGAAATTGGTCTATACGATTTTTTCTCATTCGGTGGCTTACCCGGTTTGGGGATCATTATTACTTCGGCGACTTTCCATTGCGTGGGTACGTAAGCAAGTCTTAAAGCAGCGTTAGTGAGCTGTAAGAGCTTAACCATTGCTTTTTTAGGCAACTCTTTGAGGACACGACCATTAATCAGGTCGTAGCCAGGAGCTTTATTATTTTTCTGCCGTTTTATTTCCTGGACAATTTCAGTCAAAGTAATATTCCTGATAGAAAAATTTTCCGGCGCTGGTTGGAGCTCTCCGTCATTAGTCAGAAACTCTTGACCATCGAAAGGTTTGAACGTTTCCTCAAGGTGCTTAGCAAATAAATCCGCCTTTTCCTTATCAGTTTTTGCCCATTCAGAATTATTTTTTCGAATAGGTGCCGACATTATTTGAGGCTTTTTAATACCTTTTATCGTCTTCCAAAGAGAATAATTCGTTTTTTTGTCTGCTGTTAGGCTTTCAAGATAGGCAGAATTCTCGCTGTTTTTAAAATCTCGTAACAAATTTTTAATCTTGTTTGATAAAAAGTTGACGACACTTTTATGCTGAGGAGCACGTGATTGCTGCCATACTTTTCGAGCTTTTCGTTTTTCGCGTATCAATTCTTTTATATCTTCTGGAATTTTTTCTTCGTATTGCCTTGACTTTTTACTGCAGATCGGAGTATTATTCCAAGCTGCTTCTTGAACAATATTTATAAATTTTTCTGTTTCATCTTCTAACTCAAACGGAGTTTGCAAAGAGACGTTCAGTATAATTCTATTTTCGCAATCTTCTTTGAATTTATCCCAATTTGTGTTATTATTTGTTAAAATTAGGGGCTTTTCTTTTTCGATTACGTTACTGTTTATTGTTAAGATAACGGTTGAGTGATCCGTAGAAAAATCGAAGTTATCATCTACTGTCATATATTTTCTGTTCATTCCTCTTGCGATGAAAAAGTCAACAAGATCGGGTGTTTTCGCTGTATCGGTTGGCCAATACGTTGGTTTTCCTGATGAGAAAAATTCAACGTTACATTCAATACCCGCTTTGTAGAGTTGTCTACCCTTCGTCGAAATGCAACGTGATCCCCAAAATGAATGTTTCGAATTGAAGTCGCCGCCAATAATAAATTTTGGACCTAAAGCGTTGAAAAGATCTTTAAAATCGTTTTTGTCTATCTTGGACCGAGGAGGAAGTAACTTGCATTGTATCGAGCTCGATATTTATCTCAAACGAATGATTGATATTTTCTCTGATAAATACGGAAAAACCACCCCTTGCTCTTTCGGATGAATGGCATGCGTGGTAAGCCGAATAACCTTTAATACTTAAATTTGAGTCTTTTTTCAAATAAGTTTCAGAGATCAAACAAATATCTATTTTTTCGTTAAGTAGAACCGTTTCTAGTTCTTCGATTTTTGCGGTAAGTCCGTTCGCGTTCCATGTTATTATTTTGAGTTGTTGGGACAACTGATCCATGTTTACGGTAAATTTGGTGTTTTAAGAGCCGCCGACTCAAATTTGTCCAATTTCTCAAGAATAATTGTGTTAATTCTCCCTTGTTCTTCTAATCGTTCAAGTATAAGGGAAAATACATTTTGAACGGACTAACGGAGTCAGGTTTAATAGTTTTAGGTTTTTCGGGCGCCGTGACTTGAGCGTACGTGTTCGTCTTTTTTGTTTTTATGTTTTCTGAGGGTAAAACGTTTTCATTATTTTTCCCGTCCGTTTTACTCGACGCTTAAGTATAAGTCTTGGTTTTTAATTTTAATTCTTTGTTTTGCTTTGAGGTATTTTTTTTAGTTTTCTTACTAAATTCTTCGCGCCTCTTTAACATTTCCTTTGCGACCTCACAGCCACGGTAATTTGCTGGATGATTACCTTTGCAATTCGCGGAGTTTCTTTTTTAAGACGGCATACATCAGTCATGTGCTTTCCCGCGCATTTAACGCAAACGGGGTCCTTCTGACAATAAGCTGCTGTATGGTTAAAACCTTGACATCGCTTGCACTGAGGAATAAGGCGTTTGTTCTTTCTTAGTGGTTCGATTTTTACAACAATATTCATTATAGTTTTAATATTATAAACATTGTCTACATTTTCATTTTTATCGAAACTTAGAATAAAAAGCGGAAGAGCGCGTTTTATATAAGCGGTTTCGATTCCTTTTTCTCGCTTCAAAAGATTTGTTGCGTGAAGAATCTTAAATCCTTTGGTTTTTAAGTCCGAAAGGATGTCTTCTTTTGAACAAGAGGGATGAAGTCCTCTAGCAACTACACGTAGAGGTCTTTCTTCTTTAATTGAATAACTATACCATTCAATTTTTTCATCGCTGAGTTTTTTTGACAGTTTTCTATAAGAATCTGAATCATTTACGTTAATTTTCCACGTATTATTGTGAGTGGATGTAGCTTTGAAATTCTTTTGCGCCGTTTCTTTCAGAATAGGAAGAATTTTGTTATAATCCGCTGGACCACCGATGTTTCTGCCGGTAACTCTCGGTACAGATGGAGGTGATCGAGGGACCTTATGCGCTTTCGCGAAAGGATTTATCAAATGCAATAAATGGCTCTCCCCAGAATCCGTAGAGCCTGCCTCCGAAGAGGATAGATTTGCCAGAGAAACTGGCTTTCCACCTGGGGTAATTAATCTATTCGTTTTTTCCATTGCATATTTTGTATACTTATGTAGTTCTCAGTATACGGAGATTGGATTTTAGTCGCCTTTTACGACAATATTCGTCGAGAATATTGATTTTCTCTTCGAACTCCGCAAACCTGCCTTTTAAAAGGTTTCTCTGTTCGTCGAATCGCTCTATAATATTCTGCTGTTCTTGATTTTGGTCACTTCTTTGGGCTTCTAGTCGTTTCAGGACATCATTCATACATTCATATTCTTTAATAACTTCATTTTTTGGTTCATTTAAATGTTTGTGTTTAAAATAAATAGGCTTTTGATTAGTTAAAATACTAATAATACTTCTAGGCTTAAAATTAATAAAAGAGTCTGTTTAAAAAAGTATCTATGTATATAAGATTTAAAAATATACCTGTAAAATAAGTTTGTCTTCAAAAATTTAAATGCCATTTTATAAATAAAAAAGCCCTTGATTTTTCAAATTTTTTTTTCGAAAATCGTTAGAGCGATTTTTTTTTTAATTAATTTTTTATATATAAAATTTTTCAATTTTGTTCTAAAAATATTTTTGGTATGCAGTTGTTTAGTGATTGTAAATATACGCTCTACATTTGAATTTCGTAAAAAAATATTAACCCGTTTTTAAGATATAGAATTTTGAAAAAAAAAATCAATATTTTTTTTAAAATCCAAACAATAAAAAATTGCAATTTTGATAATCAAATATTGTTAAAGCAATATAAGAGCTTATTCACAAAAAAAATTATTGAAATCAGTACATAAGTTGCTGAGAAAATTAAAAAACAAAATAACGGTTCTATGAGCGGTACCTTTCCTGAGCAATACAAAAATATGTTTTTCTTATTAAAAGAAGCCAAGTTAAAAAATAAAATTTTAGAGAAAATTAAAAAAAAATCTATCGGTTTGTTTTTGAGAAAATTCGGATTATCGTTTTTTGACCAAAAAAATTGTATGGGGGCCACTGTTAGTTTTGATCTTAAAAAAAAAAATGCCTAACGCGAATCTGCTCAAAACCATAACTTCCAAGTTTGAACTCAATCGACCCAATGGTTTAGGCTGTAGGAGCGTGGACCGACAGACAAAATTTTGTACGAATGCAAAACTTGCCATATAGTTCCTATATGTCGCAAGTAAAAATGGTTTCTGAAGGCGACAGCTTCGTTACCGTTGTTGGAGTGTGTCTATATGATGTTAAAAATTGTAGCAATTTCTCATTTGGTGATCATTTTTTATATTTAAAATCTAGCAAAAACTTTTTGAAAACTCTTTTTACTTCGGGGACTTCATTGCACTTCAAGTACTCTCCTAACCGGTCGATGTATTCCTCGAAGTCGTCTCCAGGAGCAAAAGTTTCCATAGATCCAAGCAGTTGACTCATCTTTTTAGTTGGCTTATCTGGCGGCGGAGGGAGTTGACCTGATGCAGTGTTCGATGGTTTGGACTCCTTTATATCTTCCTCTGATGACTCCGACATAGGACGATTGCTTGACGATGACTTGACTCACGATTATCCTCGTCGCCAATATTATAACTTCTTGTAAATGATTAAAGAAGACTTGTACTTACTTACATAAAGTTTTATTAAAGTATTTGTTAGATGTGGCTCGCTTGACAGTCAGAAATAGAAGAGACCTAACTTAAGTTAAGTGATAAAGAAGAAGCTTAGAAGAAGATGGTATTCTATTAAAATTATTATAGTGTAGACAGATGTGTATGACTCAGCACTCTAGTACTCTATTTTAAGTATAACAATATTTATAATTCAATTATATAACTATCGGACAACGGTTAATCGACGTCAAATCAGCTTAAACCAATTGTAATTTACTAAGAACACGTAAATGAACTTTAGACTAAGACCAACATGGTCTACAAAAACATAAGCAATCGATAACACGATGTCATTATACTAACAGAAACTTGGCTGAATGTTTTTTATTCTTGACTCGGAGCTTTTCGATGCTCCTTTTCAAAACTTCAGGTACGATCGTCATGTAAACGACATTTTTGCGCTATAGAAGGACGAATTCTTCTTGCCATTAATACAAGCTACATGATTGCCGATTTTCAATCCACTGGAATCGGAAGTTGTTTGTATTAAAAATAAGCTGATGGTTTTCGGACATTTATTTATTATATCGACTAACATACTTCCAAGTTCTAATAATGGCATTTACGAAAAATTGAATGACTGAATTGAAAGTCTATATGCGATATGGAGGATGAAATTTTGATTGTAGGTGACTTCAACCCTTTGAATCTAAATTGGATACAAATTGATGATGACAACTTCTATATACTTTCCAATTAACGTATCTAGCTCAAATGAGCTTCGTTTTTCGTTTGGTCTTAGCCAATTTAATGGAGTAATGGATCGTTTTGGAAGAACACTGGACTTGGTTTTTTTCTCCGATACAGTTAATTTGGAAACTGCATTAATTGATTCTGCTGTTAAACTTATTAAAAAAGGTCGACATCATCCTGCTTTAGATATTGCACTCAATTTAAATATGCCTTCTCCTAATTACAATTATTTTTATGAAAAACTTGAATTTAGCTTTAGCAAGTGTTATTTTTTAAGTTTCTTTGATTTGTTATAATTATAATGTATGTTATTATTTTTAAATTTAAATATTGATGTGTAACGTTTTTTATAATACTCTCTTTGACTCTTGCAGTAAAATTATTCCATTTAAAAAGTCTCGTAAAACTAGCACGCACCACGTGCGTGCACGTGCATGGTGGTTCCACTCCCGAACAAAGGCGGCCATAATTGCTAACTCACTTGATAAAATCTAAAAACGATTGGTCCTAAAATGTTTTGAGCTCCCTGATTTCGAATCTGCAATCAATTTTAAACTATCTCGTCATGACTTTGAAATACGTTCGGTAAAGGGTTGAAGATCGGTTTCATATAGTTTTATTTAAATATAATTTTTTTCTTTATTATGTGTACTTGTTATAGGATGCATGAGTTATTTTGTACATGAATGGCATTAAGTATTCATTAATCTGTTAGTAAAATGCAGAAATAACTCGTATTCAAATTAAGTTTATTTTTTTTTCTTAAATTAGTTTTAATTCGAAAAGTTTTTTGTATACATAATAATACAAAAAGTTGTAAGAGTACCTGTTTTAAATTTACTTTTATTCAATAATAATTTTTATTTTTTTTATATATTATAAGCTGAGTTTGTCATATATATAATTTTAATTTTAAGATTCATTCGAAAACTGAGAGATCAAATAAAAACAACTAATAATCTTAATACATTTATTATAAGATTGATCTTTAATTCTGAAAAGGCCATAACAACTTCAGAAGTGGGATAGTTCCGAAAATAATATTTACCTATATTATAAAGAATTCTGACAATGAACAAATCTGAAATCCAAGATTGGCTCGAGCAAAACGTTGATTTTTCAACAACAGCTACATTGACTCAATTGCGGAAGCTGTACAATGAAAAATTCAGGGAGTTAAATCAAAGGGATAACAATTCGGTCGAAAATGAAAATTCAGATAATTCCGGAAATAATGAAGAAGATGTATTTGATCGTTCAATCCTTCAGTGATGAAGCTTATGATGCCCGTAAATGGCTAGAAAATTTCGAACGAGCTTGTGATTCGGTAAATGGTGACGATGTTTACCGCCTTAAGTCAATCCGACGTTTGATGAAAACGGATTTTACTGCTGAATTGTTTCTTCGTGTGGATAATTCTACTAATTATCTTCAATTCCGTAACAATTTTTTGTCAAATTTTGGTCATGCATATACTGTTTCAGAAGTGATTGACAAATTACGAAAAACCACTTTCCGTTCTTCGAAACTCTCTGTTATGGGATATATTCTCAAAATGCAAGAGTTGGCAGCACGTGCGAATATTGATGAATTGCAAGTCATTCAATTTATAATAGAGGGATTTCAAGATAATTCTGTGAACATTGCTGTGTTGTATCCGGCTTCTAATATACAACATCTCAAACAACTATCACATCGCTATAGCCAATGACGCAGTCAACGAGAATCAAAAGAAGCATCAATTAAGACCCCGTCTAAAACAAACGCAACTAAGACAAAAGCACCAGTTTTGAAACCGAGCTTTGATAATTCCAAGATGCTGTGTTACAATTGCTCAAATGTTGGGCATTTTGCAAGTTCATGTCCTCATCCCAAACGAGAAAAAGGTTCATGTTTTCGTTGTGGTTCTAAAGAACATATTTTAAAGGACTGTCCAAAAAAAACTTACTAAACGAGTGGCCCTAGTAGATGATTTCCAGTTCGAAATATCGAAAATACAAATAGAGAAGCTAACAATCATATTTCCGCAATAAATATAAATGATCTAAGTGTTACCTTTTTGATTAATGGTTCTATGCATAGATGCAATACTTTCGTTTCTTTATTTGATTCTGGTAATCCGATTAGTTTAATGAGAAAATCTGCTGTTCTAAATGAATATGCAATTTCGAAAAGGGCACATGTCGGATATTTTGTCAAATACGTTTTTTATACCAATGTGAGGTAAATTCTTGTCTACACCAATTAAGATCGAAAACAGCACATCTCTGGTATTAATTCTACTATAAACGTCACCGCCTGTACATTCAAACAAATAAAATGTATGCACTAGTTTGAAAAATAACTAGTTTTTTTCAAGTCCTAAACATTTTAAATTTTTAGAGATGTGCCCTTTTCGAAATTGCATATTTAAATGATTTAGTTAACCAATGGACTCAATATTCTGGTTATAAAGGATTGGGAAATTTAAAATTATGTACTTTTGGAAAAATTGAAATTAGAATTTCCTTTCGCAAGTTAACTAACTAAATTAATATCTTTGTTGTTCCTGATTCAGTTATTCCATATCCACTTTTGTTTGGTCGGGACTTTTTAAATATTTTTAATATAAAATTTATGATAATTGATTTAACTTTTAATAAAATTCCCAAAACAAATGTTGAAATTTTGGATGATTCGAATAAAAATAAAATTAAAATATCAAATAAAGTATTGCATTGTGTGTATAGTTCCACTGAAAATGAGAATTCAAATCTTTTAACTACTTGTAATCTATGTCAACTTTCGAACATGAATGATAAAAATCATGTTGCATCGACCAATACTTCGTTAGGTATCGATCATTTTGTTCCGGACATTTTTGCAATTGAAGTAGATACAATTTTTTCTGAACATATAGATATAAATGTTAATTTGAATCAATTCTATCGGAAAGAGATTCAGACAATTATTGAGACTAATTACCTTGACCTTTCAAATATTCCAACCTCTAATGAAGAGAAATATGAAATGAAAATTCATTTGACTTCCGATATTCAAATAAGCTCAGCACCTAGAAGACTTTCTTATGAAGATCAGCGTATTGTCAGGGATATGATTAGCGACCTTTTGAAAAATAAACAAGTACGACCTAGTAATTCTCCCTATGCATTTCAAATTGTTCTAGTTTCAAAAAAATGTGGCAAGAAACGTGTGTTGGCTATCAACCTCTGAATAAAATCATGGTAAAGGATAGTTATCCATTACCTCTTATTGATGACTGTCTAGAGAGATTGGAATGCAAGGCATGTTTTACAACTTTGGATCTAAATAATGGGTTTCACCAAGTAAAAGTCTAAGAAAATTCAATTAAATATACAGCATTTGTAACCCCAGATGGACAATTTGAATATTTGCAAATGCCTTTTGGTTTAAAAAATGCACCTGCTGTGTTTCAACGATTCATTAATAATATTTTACGTCCATTTATTGATGAAGGGACTGCTGTTGTATATATGGATGATATAACAATTGCTACCAAAACTATTTCGGAACATTTAGATGTACTTCAAAGATTATTACGACGACTTGCTGCATTCGACTTGAACTTAAATTCAAAAAGTGCCAATTCGGCTATAATGAAATAGATTTTTTGGGATTCTCCATCAATGAAAAGGGTGTTCGTCCCAATAATAGACATATTGAAAATATAAAGCATCTTCCCATTCCGAAAACTTTAGATCAAGTCCATAAATGTTTAGGTTTATTTTCATATTTCCGCCGGTTTGTCCCGTCGTTTTCACATATCGCTATGCCATTACGGAATCTTTTAAAACCAGGTGTTAAATTTGTTTTCGATGATTTATGCCTTTCAGCATTTTCTAATTAAAGGGATACGTTAATAACGTCACCGGTTTTGGCATTGTATAACCCAAAACGCGATACAGAACTGCATTGTGATGCAAGTGCTGATGGTTTTGGGGGAATACTTATGCAAAAACAAGATGATAACAAATTTCATGCAGTTGCATATTTTTCACAACGTACAACTGCTTCTGAGTCTCGATTTCATAGTTTTGAATTGGAAACTCTAGCAATAATATATTCGTTACGAAAGTTTCGTATGTATTCCATTTAAGATTATAACGGACTCTAACTCTCTTACGATGACATTTAACCGTAAAAGTGTTAATGCTCGAATAGCTCATTGGGCACTTGAACTTGAGAACTATGATTACAGTTTCAACACAGAAGTGGCCTTTTAATGGGTCATGTTGATGCTTTGAGTCGCCATCCTTCAGCTTGTGTTCAAACTTCCAAAAAACTTAAACAAGTTATTTCAGTAATTAATCCGGATGATATAGACATGCATACGTGATCGGTTAGAAAAAGAAGAAGTTCCAAAATTTGTTCTTCATGATGGCTTAGTTTACCGAAAATTGGATAATGGAAGTTTATTGTTATTATGTCCCGAAAGAAATGGATTCTTAAATTATAAGGTTGTTTCATGAAAAACTTTGTCATATGGGTGTTTCAAAATGTCTAGACCAAATTAAATTACACTACTGTTTTCCAAAAATGAAAGAAAAAATTGAAAAGTATGTAAAAAATTGTGTTCAGTGTATAACGTTTTCTGTGCCAACACATTCTTCCAATCGCACTCTTCACCAAATTCCAAAAAAGCCTATACCATTCGATACCATTCATGTTGATCATTTTGGACCTCTCCCGTCAATTATTTCTAAAAGAAAACACATATTTGTCATTGTAGATGCTTTTACAAAACATGTAAGTATTTCGAATATTATAGTCGATCTCGTCGAGTTATTAGTGATCGCGGTTCATGTTATTCGTCAATTGAATTTGGTTCATATTTACTTCAACACAATATTGAACATTTTAAAATAGCCACATCCTCACCTCAAGCTAATGGTCAGGTTGAGCGTGTCAACCGCATTCTTAAGTCTATGTTAGCTAAAATTACTGAACCAATTCAACATTCCGATTGGTCAAAACTTTTGATAAGAGTTGAATTCGCTCTTAATAACTCTATTCATTCTACTACTAGTGTTTCCCCTTGTCAATTATTATATGGTGTAAACCAACGTGGACGTGATGTTGACACACTTTCTGAATATTTAGACGAAAAACAATTTTTGACTTCTGAACATGACTTAGCTGCATTACGAAAGAAAGCTTGCGATATTATAGAGTTGCATCAACAAAAAATTTCTGTATGCTATGCAAATCTGCATAAACCACACGTAACATTTTCAGAAGGAGATTTTGTAATAATTCGAAACATTGATACAATAGCTGGTAGTAATAAGAAATGTATCCCTAAGTTCCGCGGTCCATACAAAGTGCATAAAGCCCTCCCAAAATGAACGATACGTAATCAGAGATATTGAAAATTGTCAGTTAACTCAAATTCCTTATGACGGTGTAATTGAAGCCTCACGTATACGTTCCTCGGTTGATTGGAGGGATTCACATAGTTTGAATTCTAGTTCAGAAAGGTAATACATTTAGATTAGGTATATCACATTCTTTTAAAATAATTTTATTTTTTTTGTTTTTATACAATTTTTTTTAAAAATAATTTTTAAATTTGATTATAAAATTCTAACATTTAAAACTTGATCGAGTAGATCAAAATGGTCAGGATGGCCGAGTTGTAAGAGTACCTGTTTTAAATTTACTTTGATTCAATAATACTTTTTATTAACTCCCCATAGAAAGTTATTGTAATGGGCCCGATTTGCCAAATTGAAAATTTTGACATTTCTCGATGTTTCAAGGTCCCTAGAGTCGAAATAAAAGATTTTTAGAAAGATGTCTGTGCGTGCGTGTGTACGTACATTCGCGACGTTTTTTTCGTCTTCCATAGCTCAAGAACCAAAGGAGATATCGACTTCAAATAAATTTTGTTATACAGATAATAAGGCAGAAAGATGCAGAAAGGGCTCTCAAGAAAATTGCGTGGGTGGTTTTCTTACCATAGCAGTTTAAAAAAAAGGTGAACATTTTGGTTAACCCTAAATATCTCATGAACCAATGACGTTAGAGACTTGAATTAAATTTTACATTATATATTGTAACGTAATACAAAACAAGTATATTTTTGGAAAAAAATCCAATTAACGCTTTTTTTATAAATAAAAAAACTGAAAAAAAAAATTTCTCACCTCGAAAATTTTACGACCAAAATATGATTTCATCTCCAAAACAATTTTGTGCATCTGATAAAATTTTGAAAAAAATTGAATTGACAGTTTTAGTACAAAAAATTAAAAACCTAAAAAAAATTTAACAAAAGTTGGTAAAAATTGATTTTTGACTAAAATATCTTTTCAAAAATTTGAGATAATGGCTTTTAACTAATTTTTACTTATAAGAAATATTGTTTTCAACAATCGATAAAATTTTGAAAAAAATCGAATGTAGGTACAGTTTTTTTTACAAATTTAAAAAAATATAAATAAAAACCTAAACAAAAAAATAATACTAAAACTTGGTAAAAATTTACTTTCGACTCAAAACGCTTTTCAAAAATAAAAAATATTGGCTTCAAACTTATTTTATTTCACAGAAAATATTGTTTTCGATATTCAGTAATTTTTTTTTATAAAAATCCAACAGTCCGTTTTTTCATAAAAAAATAAAATCTACAAAAAATAGTACGCAAATTTGGTAAAAATTGATACATATAGACAAACTTTTAAGCAAGACAAATCGACAGACGGGATGGGAAGTTATCAGTGTGGGTCGCACCCCAGCCTTTTTTTTTATATATACATATAAGCTGAGTTTGTCATATATATAATTTTAGTTTTAAGATTTATTCGAAAACTGAGAGATCAAATAAAAACAACTAATAATCTTAATACATTTATTATAAGATTGATCTTTAATTCTAAAAAGGCCATAACAAAGTTAATATTTTTCAAAAATTATTTATAAAATTAGGGCCATTTCAATATTTTAATTTTTAAGTTAGGAAGATTTCATAAACAGGATATAAGTCTTAAATCTTAAGCAAAGAAATCACTTGTTCTAATTTCCGCAAACTTGTAATATAAGGATCGGAATTCAATAGAAGCTGATGAAAGAGATCTGTATTGCAAACTTTACTTGACATTTTTCTTGTATGACCTCGACGAAACAGTTTTTTTTTTATTTGTAGCCTCTGCAGCCTCTTCAGATAGTTCTCCTATTGGTAAAAGAGCATGATTGATTATGTCGCAACCATGAATCAATACTTTGTGAACTGAACTAGGGAAATTGTACCATCCTTACTTACTTACTTAAGGTGGCGCTACAGTCCTGTGTGAACTAGGGCCTCACCCAACAAACTTCTCCATCTAGCTCGGTCTCTAGCTAGATGTCTCCAGTTTCGCGCTCCGAGTTGGGTGAGGTCACCTTCCACTTGTGCGCGCCACCTGATTCGCGGTCTTCCTCTACTGCGCTGTCCTGTGGGTGTGGATTCGAAGACTTTCCGGGCCGGAGCATTGGTTTCCATGCGCTCTACGTGACCCAGCCATCTTAGTCGTTGGACTTTTACCCTTCTGTCTAAGTCTACGTTGCTGTACAGCCCGTACAGCTCGTCGTTCCATCTTCTCCTCCACTTCCCTTCGATGCATAGGGGACCGTAGATCACACGAAGAACCTTTCTCTCGAAAGGACCCAAGGTGCTTTCATCCGCTTTTGTCATAGCCCATTTTTCTGCACCATATAGCTGGACGGGGATGATAAGGGTCTTATATAGCGACACTTTGGTCCTTCGAGAGGATTTTTCCACTCAATTGCTTTCTTAACCCAAAGAAACAGCGGTTAGCAAGAGTTATTCTTCGTTTGATCTCAGCGCTGGTGTTGTTTTCTGCGTTTACAGCGGAGCCTAGGTAGACGAAGTCCTTGACTACCTCAAAGTTACGTCTGTCGATGGTGACGTTTTGACCAAGACGTCGGTGTTGTAGGTCCTTTCTTGATGACAGCATGTACTTTGTTTTGCCCTCATAAACCCTTAAACCACAGATACTATAGTTCCATAGATATCGCACGCAGAGGAAAAAAAAATGACCATTTTTCAATCGACTGGGACGTACCACTACGTCCCAGTTTGATCGAACTAGCATGAATCATACTCAAACATTTTATTGCATTGTATAACTTGTTGTATTTTCTTTTTTTTACTTCTTGTGCCTTATGGTTTTTTTTGTCTTTTGTGTATTTTATGTTGATCTTTCTTAACGATGTGTGTGAATTTTGTTTGTATTTCCTGGGTGTGATTTTTGTATGTGCCAAGGCCAACCTGTGAATATAAGCAAGGTTGTTCTTTAAAAGCAAGGTTGTTCTTTAAAAAAACATTAGCTCATGAAACTGGGGTAACATATAAAATCCTTAGAAAAATTTATTGAAGAAACTAACTATGGCATAAGATATAAGAGGTTTCGGGATGGCTCATCTGGTGTGTCGTTGGATTTGTTTGGTCGTGTCGTGCGTAGGTAGGTATACATTTTCTATATTTTTTTGGGTTGTGCGATCGGTGTTTGAAGTTATTTTTACTTCATTCGTCGTCGACTTTCGATAGGGATGAGAATGCCAAAAAGTGAAACATTTTGCCCAAAAAACGAAGTAGATTTGTAAAATATGTAGCAGATAATGAAAAAAACAAAAAATACAAACAAAACAAATTTATTAACTTCCCATAGGAAGTTATTGTAATGGGTCCGATTTGTCAAATTGAAAATTTTGACATTTCTCGACGTTTCAAGGTCCCTAGAGTCGAAATAAAAGATTTTTAGAAAGATGTCTGTGCGTGCGTGTGTACGTACGTCCGTACGTTCGTCGTCCATAGCTCAAGAACCAGAAGAGATATCGACTTCAAATAAATTTTGTTATACAGATAATAAGGCAGAAGGATGCAGAAAGGGCTCTCAAGAAAATTGCGTGGGTGGTTTTTTTACCATAGCAGTTTAAAAAAAAAGTGAATATTTTGGTTAACCTTAAATATCTCATGAACCAATAACGCTAGAGTATTGATTTAAATTTTATATTATATATTGTAAGGTGATACAAAACAATTATATTTTTGGAAAAAAATCCAATTAACGGTTTTTTTTATAAATCAAAAAAACTGAAAAAAAAAATTTGTCACTTCGAAAATTTTACGACTAAAATATGATTTCATCTCCAAAACAATTTTTTGCAACGAAGAATAATGTTTTTGACATCTGATAAAATTTTGAGAAAAATCTAATTGACAGTTTTTTTTACAAAAAATAAAAACCTAAAAAAAACATTACTCAAAGTTGGTAAAAATTGATTTTTGACTCAAATATCTTTTCAAGTCTTTGAGATATTGGCTTTAAACTACTTTTACCTTTCAAAAACTTTTGTTTTCAACATTCAGTAAAATTTTGAAAAAAATAGAAGACAGTTTTTTTACAAAAAATTAAAAACCGAAAAAAAAATTTAACAAAAGTTGGTAAAAATTGATTTTCGACTCAAATATCTTTTCAAAAATTCGAGATTATGGCTTCTAACTAATTTTTACTTATAAGAAATATTGTTTTCAACATTAGGAAAAATTTTGAGAAAGATCGAATTGACAGTTTTTTTACAAAAAATAGAAACCTAAAAAAATTAATAAAAGTTGGTAAAAATTGTTTTTCGACTCAAATATCTTTTCAAGACTTTGAGATATTGGCATTAAACTACTTTTATCTTTCAAAAAATATTGTTTTCAACATTCAGTAAAATTTTGAGAAAAATCGAATTGACAGTTTTTTTACAAAAAATAAAAACCTAAACAAAAAAATTAATAAAAGTTGGTAAAAATTGATTTTCGGCTCAAATATCTTTTCAAAACTTTGAGATATTGGCTTCAAAATAATTTTATCTTATAAATAATATTGTTTTCAACATTCGGTAAAATTTTGAGAAATGTTGGATTGACAGTTTTTTTTTACAAAAAATAAAAACCTAAAAAAAACAATACTAAAACTTGGTAGAAATTTACTTTCGACTCAAATAGCTTTTCAAAAATTAAAAATATTGGCTTCAAACTTATTTTATTTCACAGAAAATATTGTTTTTGATATTCAGTAATTTTTTTATAAAAATCCAACAGTTCGTTTTTTCATAAAAAAATAAAATCTACAAAAAATAGAACGCAAATTTGGTAAGAATTGATATATTTTGACAAACTTTTAAGCAATACAAATCGACAGACGGGATGGGAAGTTATCAGTGTGGGTCGCATCCCAGCCTCTTTTTTTCATTTTATTTTACATCCATATAACGAAAACATACATTGACTAGAACAAGTCTCACAAATTCATAAATTAGGTACATGTATACATATATAGTACATACTATGTAGGTACATTATTATATTGAAATAAATAGGAACATTCTGTTTTAAATTAAATTAGATCATCATCATCACAATTACTGTAAGGAGAAAAAGTAATAAGATTTGATGAAAGAATTTTTGACATCAGAACATTGAACTCGTAAACAGATGGATTTTTGTTATTCCCACCTTTGATGCGAATAATAGAAAATAAATTTTCTAATACGTCTTGGTGAATTCTCTTTGTGAGTAAATAATCCACGTTCTTATATAGGCCATTACTTATATCTTGACTAAGTAATAAAACTCCGTTTATCGTCTGCTCCATACCTCTCTTATCACCCATTGCTATTAAAAAAAACGTTGACAAATAAAATCGCTGAAAAAAAGGACCACTGACTGTAAAATTAACAAAGAAAAATGTATTGCTCAATCATATATACATAAATGAACATCCAAATCGTCCGAAAGTCGACAACGAATGAAGTAAATTAAATAACTTCAAAATAAAAAGAAGAAGCCACACACAAACCCCGATCGCACAACCCAAAAAAATATAGAAAATGTATACACACTATACAGTATACATACCTACGCACGACACGACCAAACAAATCCAACGACACACCAGAGGAGCCATCCCGATCCCGATACCTTCCAGTCAATCGCTCGCTCAACCGATTAGATTGAGAAGCGAAGAAAAAGAAAGCGTTGCAACGCGTTGGTTGCTGCAAAATTATATAGACAAAAAACTACCTGCACAGCAAATAGTGTGTTGGAACGTAGAAGCGACGACGTAAAAAGAACTCAAAAGGGTTGCATTGGCAAACGAACACGAATTCAAATAAGAAAATGTATCTATTTATCTTTCGAACGCAACTCACAGGTCAACGTCTGTCGTCTGTTGCTTTGATATTGTATTATAGGTTTTATTTTGTTATGTTGAATATGGTTGCAAGGTTTGACTTCAACAAATCGCTTTAAATAGGGGGTAAAAAATATGATCATTTTTATTTGCACTGGATGCGATATCTATGTAACTCTATTATCTGTGCTTAAACGCATTTTTGCCGCCTCTGCCTCAATACTCACAAAAGCCCCATTGACATCACGCTGAATTCTTCCGATTATGTCAATGTCATCAGCATATGCTAGTAATTGGACAGACTTTTGAAAGATAGTGCCTCTAGTGTTGACGTGTGAGCTTTGCACTATTCTTTCAAGTACGATGTTAAAAAAATCACATGACAGCGCATCACCTTGTCTAAAACCTTTTTTGACATCGAAAGGTTCTGTTAAGTTGTTTCCAACCTTTATGGAGCAGCGTGAATTCTCCATAGTCATCCTGCACAAACGGACGAGTTTGGCAGGGATGCCAAAACTAGACATGGCTCTATACAGCTCGTCCCTGTAGATACTGTCATATGCGGCCTTGAAATCGATGAAGAGATGGTGGGTGTCGATTTGGTGTTCTTGGGTTTTTTCCAGGATCTGCCGTAATGTGAATATTTGATCGACTGTGGACTTTCCTGGTCTAAAACCACACTGATAAGGACCTATCAGGTTGTTGACGATGGGCTTTAGACGTTCACATATTACGGCAGAGAAGATTTTGTAGGCGATGTTAAGTAGACTGATTCCTCTGTAATTGGTGCAGTTTAGAGGGTCTCCTTTTTTCAGGATCGGGAAAACCAATACTGCGGTTCCATTCATCGGGCATGCTTTCTTCCGACCATATCTTACAGATAAGTTGGTGCATGCTCCTAACCAACTTATCTCCAGCTACTTTAAAAAGCTCGGCATTCAAGCCATACACTCCAGCGGCTTTGTTAGACTTTAGCTTAGATATAGCAATCTTTACTTCGTCTAAGTCGGGAGGACAGGATTGTTGGCTTTCGTCGTCTATGTTGAATGGATCATCCTGCCTGACAGCGGAATTCGGTTCGTCGTCGCCGTTATACAGTCTGCAGAAGTGGTCCTTCCAAATCCTCAGCATTGACTGCTGTTCCACTATGATGTTTCCACTTTCGTCTTTGCAGCCTTCGGTTCTAGGTTTATGTACTTGTGAATTTCGTTTCACCTGTTCATAAAACTTTCGAACTTCTCTGCTTTTAAACCTCTCAACATCTTCGACCGCACGCTTCTCATGCTCTCTCTTTTTCCTTCTGAGAAATCGGTGTTCCTCTCGCCTCTTCTGCTCATAGAGCTCATGAGCAGTTCTCGTCCTTTTATGCAGCGCCGCTTTGCCTGTCGACATTCCTCATCAAACCAGGGGTTCCTTGTTGGTGAATGCTTGAAACCCAGCACGTCAGAGGCGGCTTCTCTGAGTGCATCTTGGCAATGATGCCACTGGTTTTCTATACATTGTGTTGGCGGCACAGAACTTCGAGAGAGGTTACTTGTAACTCGGTCAGAGAAGGATTTGGCGATCTCTTGCGATTGTAGCCGTTCGACGTTGTACCTTCTCCCAGCATCTGCCTGTTTTGCCTTGGGCCTGGAAACCCGAAGTGCTACCTTGGCTACAACAAGGTAGTGGTCCGAGTCGATGTTAGCTCCTCGGAAAGTTCGGACATCCATGATGATGGAAGCGTGTCTGGCGTCGATCGCAATATGGTCAATCTGGTTGACGGTAGATTGATCTGGAGATCTCCAAGTTCCTTTGTGGATGTTGAGGTGTAGAAAACGCGTACTGGCTACCATGACGCTTCGCCCCGCAGCAAAATCTATGAGCCTGAATCCGTTTTCGGAAGTGTTGCCGTGCAGGCTGTTTTTCCCGATTATTCCACCAAAGATGTCTTCCCTTCCTAACTTGGCATTAAAATCGCCCAGGACAATTTTAATATCGTAGCTAGGACACTGCTCATGTTTTGTCTAAGAGCTCGAAGAACATATCTTTGGTATTGTCATCCTTCTCTTCTGTGGGGACGTGTGCGCATATCAGGCTAATGTTGCCGAATTTAGCCTTGATGCGGATGGTCATGAGGCGCTCGTTGATGCACCTATAGCTCAAGACTTCTTGCCTAAGTCTGGCTCCAATGACAAAGCCGCATCCAAATAAGCGCTGTTGGTTTTCTCGGTAGCAGTCACCATAGTAAATATCGCAGTTTTTCATCCTCTTTTTGCCCGGCCCATCCCATCATATTTCCTGGATGGCGGTGATGTCTGCTTTATAGCAGTCTAGGGCCTCCGCTAATTCTTCGGCTGCACGTGGTCTGTTAAGGGACCTATATTCAACGTGCATATCCGAAGTTCGTTCTCCTTAATTCGTTTGCTTAGGTTGTCAACAGTTAATCCGTCCGTATCCGAGGCTTGTTGGTGCTTCGCAACTATGAGATTTTTACGTGGTCGGGAAGTCACCCCGACGGCACAACCTCCAACCTGGAGGGCCAGATCCTTAGTATAACTCCAAGGACGGGGAGCCGGATAAACCACTCCTTATAGGCCTGGGCTCCGAATAAGTCGTAGAAGCCCTATAAGGTGTTCACTAAGTAGTTCAGCCTTACTGGAACTGTAGACACCACCGTTGATTCCATCTCGGGAATTCCTCCGCTGCCGTCTGGATAAGGAGAGGTGCCTTAGTGGACGCACAACTCCCCCCCTCTCTCGTTTGCTGCCCCCAACAACTTTCCACTGGGGTTGGAACCCAATCTTCAGTTGAGGTACTAGGCACCCGATGTTCACCACGGGGAGGTGAGAGTAGGAGTTGATAGACAGAGGTTGGTTTTGAGAAAAACCTGTGGACGCTTGTGTCCTCTTGAATGCACATGTCTACCATTTGAACATCGATTGTACCATCCATATTCTTGAATAATGAGTCTGGCTGTTTCCAGTGTGAATACTTTAAATTGTTCGCATTCAATATCGAATCCAGAAGATAAGGTGACCAGTATTGTGTGACATCGCTCAAGAATGTTTTTATCGATTCCTATAATTTCAGCAGAGATTGAAGCATTTGCGAAGAATTTACGTGCCGTGTTTCCATCATTAGATGTTCCACTTCCTCCACTTCCACTTTTTTATGAAAATAAAAATAAATGAATTCAAAATTCAAAGAAACGAATCCATGAGTGGAGTGGGGAAAGACCGAATTCATATTTGCATTCATTAACTGGTTTCTCTAAACATTTTTCAATGTTATTCATTTCTTTTGGTGAAGCACCACATATATAGCATTTGCTTGTTGCAGTTTCACTTAAAGCACAACACACTTTTCCATCTACCATAGTGAGTTGTAAGTTATTCTAACCTGAATGTTCTCTTCTTCAAAAATAAATGGATTCAAATTCGAAATTAGGTTTTTAATATAAGATTCTTCTTGCAAAGAAAGCTCTTTAGTTTCCTTTGCAAATCTGAAACGAATCGGCCTACAATATCGAGTGAATGAAGGGCGTGGATTTTTCCAGAAAACTTGATTAGATTTTTCACATATCAGCTGCTAAGGAACGAACCGTCATCATCGACATTTGATTCTAAAAAGCTCTGTTTGTACTTACTTTGTCCAGTGCTGCCATCAAACCCCCATTTCCCGAATAAAATCAGGTGAAAAATTTTGCAAAATAATTTCTTGCGACTCCAGTATACGCTTGGCTGTATGGTCAAGTAAACTTTGCAGTTCGACTTCGGCAGACACTTCTGTAATTTTTTCATTTTCAGAATAGCATAATTTTTTGGTTTGAATTATTTTTTGATACGAATGCAAAAATTCAGATGACGCATACAAATCAATAGCAAATACTGATTTTTTGATAATTTGGTTTCAGTTATTAGTGAAAGAACTTCTTCGTTATCTGGTCGTTTTATAGGTATACTAGCCGACCCGTGCTCGCGTTGCTTCGCAAATTGTAACCACGAACATTTTTTAAATATTAGTATTAGCATATGAAAAAATTTCTCTATGGGACTGAGCATATTTTCTACAATAATATTAATTTTAGTTTATATGTATATACGTACCGTATCTAATTAGATTTCACACTTTCATTGTTCATGTTTGTGCATATTATAAATATTTTTTTATTTTAAAGCCTCCGGATTTACAATATTAGCAGTTATATTACTGCGAGGAAGAAGTATGTATTGGTTGCTTTTTGAGCCTACCCTGGAAAGAGCAACATAAAGCTGACCATGCGAGAGAACTTTTTTTATTTTTAAATTGGAAGAATTATAATCTATTCACTTCTCGAACCAGAAAAATAAAAAAGATCTAATTTTTCTTTAGATAAATCGGCATTTCTTGTGCACGGCACTGTAGTTAATTAAATGTCCATAGTAACTTAAAAAAAGAGCCCACACCCCACACTGCTCAGCGATGTGACGATAATATTAGAGACACCAAAAAGAGGCTGGGATGCGACCCACACTGATAACTTCCTATCCCGTCTGTCGATTTGTCTTGCTTAAAATTTTGTCTATATGTATCAATTTTTACCAAATTTTTTTAGATATAATTTTTTTTATGAAAAAACGGACTGTTGCCATTTTATAAAAAAAATTACTGAAAATCGAAAACAATATTTTCTGTGAAATAAAATAAGTTTGAAGCCAATATTTTTTATTTTTGAAAAGATATTGCGTCAAAAGTAAATGTTTACCAAGTTTTAGTATTGTTTTTTTTTTTGTTTTTTATTTTTTGTAAAAAAAACTGTCAATTCGATTTTTTTCAAAATTTTTTCGAATGTTAAAAACAATATTTCTTATTAGATAAAATTAGTTTGAAGCCATTATCTCAAATTTTTGAAAAGACATGTGAGGCGAAAATCAATTTTCGTTAATTTTTTTTAGGTTTCTAATTTTTTGTAAAAAAACTGTCAATTTGATTTTTATCAAAATTTTACAGAATGTTGACAACAATATTTTTTTGAAAGATAAAAGTAGCTTAAAGCCAATATCTCAAGGTTTTGAAAAGATATTTGAGCCGGAAATCAGTTTTTACCAACTTTTATACATTTTTTTAGGTTTTAATTTTTTGTAAAACAAACTGTCAATTCGATTTTTTTCAAAATTTTACCAGATGTCAAAAACATTATTTTTCGTTGCAAAAAATTATTTTGGTGATGAAATCATATTTCAGTCGTAAAATTTTCGAGATGACAAATTTTTTTTTTCAGTTTTTTTGATTTATAAATAAACGTTAATTGGATTTTTTCCAAAAATATACCTGTTTTGTATCACGTTATAATATATAATACAAAATTTAATTTAAGTCTCTAGCGTCATTGGTTCATGAGATATTTAGGGTTAACCAAAATTTTCACCTTTTTTTTAAACTGCTATGGTAAAAAAAACCACCCACGCAATTTTCTTGAGAGCCCTTTCTGCATCTTTCTGCCTTATTATCTGTATAAAAAAATTTATTTGAAGTCGATACCTCTTCTGGTTCTTGAGCTATGGACGACAAAAAAACGTCGCGAACGTACGGACGTACGGTCATTATAAAATAACAGCCCAGGAACAGGTTAATTTTCGATTTTGAGTTTTAAATAAAGAGGCGACAACTTTTCTTAAAGAATTATAAATCAATTTTAATTTTCAGAATTCATTTTACATTCTTATATAGAGTTAGTTTTAAGGTTAACGAAAGTCAAATTAAGCAATATTCAATATTTAATTTCTATTTTCAATAAACATCGCAAATTGAACGAAAGATTTAATTTAGGGTACAAACAAAAGCAATGTTTTTTAATACTTTTTTAACATCCTCCGCCGCCGAGTTAATTAAGAACTTATTTCCAAAGGATACAAAAGTTGAACTGGTCTTCGAAGTATTGAACCATTAGCCAATCTTACTTCACATGCGCGAACTTTTCCGTCTCGCCCTGGAAATATTTTTTGGATGATCGCTAACCGCCAGAGTGTCCTAGGTAAAGATGGATCTTCTATTAGTACCACTTCTCCAGCTGCAAGGTATGTCGATGCTGCTTGTCTCTCGTGATGTAAAGAGCGTAACTGTTGAAGATATTCTCTAAACCAACGACGTTTAAATGTTGAAATATTCTGTAAACGTTGTGCCCATTCCGCTCTGAGGGTATTTTTATTGATGGATTGAAAATTCTGTTCGGGTGTAGAATCACCAGATATTCCTTGAACACCAAGAAAATGGGCAGGTGTGAGGGGAGAACAATCCGAAGAATCATCACTGCAGTACGTAAGAGGTCGTGAATTGACGACGGTTTCAACTTCAGTTAGAAGTGTCGTAAATTGATCGATGGATAAAGTTGACTTGAGAACAGCAGCCTTCAATGAGGATTTCACAACTCTTACTAAGCGCTCCCAGAATCCGCCCCACCAAGGTGCACGTTCGACGATAAATTTCCAGGTAATACGTTGATCAGTTAAGAAGCATTGAAAATCGGGATTTGATTTCAATTTAAGTTTATGGCTTAGTTCTGTAGATGCCTTTTTGAAAGTTTTGGCATTATCCGAATATATAATCCGTGGTACACCTCTTCGCGCAATAAAACGCCTTAATGCCAAAAGACAACTCTCGGCTGTCAGATCCAAAACGACCTCTAAGTGCACTGCTCTGACTGCTGCACAAGTAAGTAGCATTATGTAGACCTTCCTCGATTGTTTGGTGCTATCAATCACATAAAGCGGACCAGCAAAATCCACACCAGTGATCTCGAAAGGCCTTGTATGCAGTATCCGGTCTCTAGGAAGTGGGGCGAAGGGTTGTGATGCTGATTTCGCTTGAAGGACCTTGCAAACAAAACAATTTTTAATAATATTTTTAACAAGTTGCCTTACTTTAAGTATCCAGAATCTTGAGCGAAGCTTTGAAAGCACTGAATTCGTTCCCGCATGAAATAGTTTCTCGTGGGTTTCTCTTACAATCAGCTTCGTAATGTGCGATGATTTGGGCAAAATATACGGATGAGCTTCTTCTGGACTTAATCCTGCAAACTGAAGACGCCCTCCAACTCGTAATAGTCCATCAGTGTCATCTAAAAAGGGATTTAGAGTTGCCAGATCAGAACTTGATGGAATACATTTTTTATTAAAAAGTAACGTTAATTCATCTTTAAAGTTTTGTCTCTGGACATATTTTATCCAGCATTTTTCCGCAGCTATAATTTCATCGGCTGTAAGAAAGGTTGGAAACTTCTTTTTTGTCTTAAAAAAATTAAATGCACGAACAAAGTAAGCGGTTGTTCGAAGCAGATGCCTCCAAGTGCTAAAATCGTTTGGATTCATAGGTGGAGTAATATTATTTTTTAATTCAACTAAATAGGAGTTAGTTTCGATTTCTTCAGTCGCATATAAAGATGTCATCAATGTTGTAATACTGATATCGTTTTGTGGCCATGTTGATTGATTTTCTTTTAACCAATCCGGTCCAGACATCCAAACAGATGAATTTATTAGAGCGTGAGCGTTAATTCCTCTTGTGACTAGGTCTGCTGGGTTTTCTAGGCCTGGACAGTGCCTCCACTTTGAAACATCGCAAATGGATCTTATTTCACGGACTCTGTTTTCAATATATGGTTTCCAACGTTTACTGGAACCAGTGATCCAAAACCATGAAATTTTCGAATCCGTCCATAGATATGCATCATTAAATTCAGCACGCAAGTTTTTCTGCAAATAATCTAATAAACGAGCTGCAACGAGAGCAGCTGTTAACTCAAGCTTTGGAATGGTAAGTTCGTTCTGATTTTTGTTGGTTAGAGGTGCTACTCTATGTTTGGCACATAAGAAACGCACAAAAATATTTCCAACATCGTCACAGGTTCTTGCATAGGCTACGGCTCCAAAAGCATATTGGCTCGCATCTGCAAAAATATGCATATCAACGTTTTTCTTACCAACAATCACATGACGTGTAAAGGCTATTTTCCGAAGATCGCTCACTTCATGGCAGTATTTCATCCAAATTTTCATCATGTCTTCAGGTAAGAGCTCGTCCCAATCCAGATGTTTACGCCAGATTGATTGAAAGAGGATTTTAAGACGAACTATCCAAGGACCTAGAAAACCAAGAGGGTCAAATATTTTTGCCATTACCTTGAGAACATTCCGTTTTGTGCCTTTTGGCTTCTCTGACTCCAAAAAATTCAAAAGTCCATCAACATTTACAGCCAATTCATCTGTGGAAACTATCCAACACAGACCTAGTACCTTTTGAAGTTTTGTGAATATCTTGATCTATTGGAATCTGACGGCGAACGGTAGAGTTGTTGGAGTTCCATTTGCATAAATTCATAGATGCACTTTTAAGAATGATGTTGTCTTCTTTTTGAATTTCCACGGCATCTATTTCTTCATCGACACTGCACACAAGATCGTCTACATAAAAACTTTTGAGGAGAAGAGCGCACGTTCGGGGATATGTTTGTTCAGCTTCTTTAATAGCTTTTATAATTGTGACAGCCAAAAGACCAGGGCTGCAAGTGACGCCAAATGTCACACGAGTCATTCAAAATACCTTTATGTCAGGAAGATTGTCAACGCTACTCAATTTATCCGAAAACCAAATAAATCTGTGACTATCGCGGTCTTTCGGGTGCAGCATTATCTGTAAAAAAGCCTTTTCTATATCTGATGTTAATGCAATCTTACCAATTCTGAAATTAAGTAGAATCGTTATAATATCAGGTAACAGATTATTTCCCACTTCAAGATGTTGGTTAAGCGAATATTGATTAGATGCATGAGCTGACGCATCGAAAACGATACGCAATTTCGTTGTTTCCTTGTCTTCCCTGTAGACTGGACGGTGAGGCATGTAAAACACACGTTCGCCTTCGATTGGGTACGGTGCTGGTTCGGCTATTCCACTTGAGAGCATGTCATTAAGTGCCTTGTCATACTCCAGAAGTTTTTCATTCACGCAAAGTTTTCTGACGAGGGCCTTGAAACGCTGTAGGGCTCCTGGATAATTGTCATCAAGTAAACCCATCTCTTTCCACGGGAGCAATGCTTCAAAGCGATCACCTAACCTGCGAACATTAAGAGATAAATCTGTATTGACATATTCATTAGGTGTTAAAGCAATTCCCAGAACTTCGAGTTGCCAAAATTTACGAGCTTCTTCGCAGACGCATATACCTAGAGACGTGATGCTAGTTTTGGAAACTTCAGTTTGTGGCAATGGTCCTTGAATTGTCCAGCCAAATACAGTTTCTATAGCTGTTAGTTTATCGGTGATTCGCTTATATTTGTCCGTAGCAAATTGCCAGTAGTAATCAGCACCAATTAGGAGACTTATGCCTTCTTCTGGTGTATTTCCTAAAGTACGAGAATCTGCTAGCGGTAAACCATTCAATGATGTTTCTAGCAATTGACTTGGGGGGGCAGCGAGGGCATCAACACAAATTTCGGGTACTTCAATTGCTTCAACAACGAATGTACGATTATTATATTGGCTGCGTAAGATTATTTTTACTTTATTGCATAACCGATTTGGCTTAGGCTTATCACTTCCAAATGATATAATACTCAAATTGTGAGAGCCGGACGGTGACAAATTAATGCTGCGAGCAACAGATGATTTCACAAAAGACATTTGGCTCCCTCCATCCATGACAAATCGAATAAACAACTCTCTGTTAGAAATCCCGTTTCCAGCAAATGCACAAGCAGTCTGCAATAAAACACTACATGACTGTCCAAATGTTTGAGCAGTGTACAAATTAAATGTATTTTGACTCGACGATGGCATACTTAGCTGTTTTGATAATTGTGACGTAGGCTCAGCTGAGCCACCAATTCTAGAAATACCTTGTTTTGCTTCGTTAAATCTGGCTTTGAACAGAGGATCGCACATGCTTGTTGCGTGTCGACCCTTGCAAGAACTGCAAGTAACTCGTTTTACTTTACAGGTTTTAGAATCGTGTCCCTTTGTACAGCAACGAAAACACCTACCATCAGTGCGAAGTAATTCTTTTTTTTTAGGTAGGTTCGGTAAACAATTACATTCGGTGGTTGCGTGATCTTTACCTTTACAAAAGAAGCACGAATCATCATGCTCCCCTGCCGTAAACAGCCCCACAGCAGTTTTGACTTGTCGAGAACTCGTACCTGGTTGGTGCTGAACACGAGCAGAGTTACTTTTTGCTTCATTCGCCTTTTCTAGAGCTTCGACCTCTCGTTTAAGAAATGTTAGTAGAGAATTTACCTGTTTATCGCCAATTGACTTTGTAGAAGTGATTCCAGAGGCCGATGTTGAAGCTGAGTCGTCCGTTTTTTCGTCTGAGTTTTCGACCTGATGATTGCCAGATAGACTGTGGTAAAAACGATGGAAATCTATACGAAGATCATTCGGGATGCATCGGAGAAGCACACCTTTAAGCATCACAAAATATTGCAGCGAAGGAACACCCAAAGACGTCAGAGATCGAGTTTCGGTTAGAACCGATGTATATAATCGTCTCAGCCCAACAGAATCTGCCTTAGAACTCACTGGTGGTGTTGATAAAAGCTGCTGCATTGTATGGTCGATTATTTTTTCGTGATCTCCGTACTCCTCTTTAAGCAACTCAATTGCAGAATTATAGTTGGCTTCCGTAGGCGTTAGGCCAGCTAATGTTTCTGCAGCTCTTCCATATAGTGACGTTTCTAAATAATTAAACTTATCGATGGTCGTTAGTGATGAATTTTCATGAATTAAGGTACGATACTGCTCCCAAAATGGAACCCAGTCTTTATAATCGCCTGAGAATCTTTTGGGAAATAATTTTTTCAACTTTACCGCATGTTGCATCGTATTAGGAACAACTGTAGAAGTTTCATGGACACGTGCTTCTGGAAGTGGACCCGTTTGCAGTAGCCGAATTTTTGACAATCTATGCTTCAACCGCGTGATTACCCCTATTGCCTTATCGTTATAGTCAGCCACAGCTTCTGATTCCTTTACGTAGTCTTCTGGTTTAATCAAAGTTATGATATCATTGTTTGCTTTAAGTAAACTTTCATGCGAGGAGAGCAGACGGTCCAGAAATACTTCAAGCTTCCTCGATTTTATCAAGATTTTCTGCGTTGGCTTTAATTTCAGATTCTTCAGAAACTAAATATTCGTTTGCTGCCTTCGCAAGTTTGGTCACTTGACCACGGTAGGATGAACGGCTTGCTAAATGCATTTAGGAATATGATAAACGTTAAATGTTATTCTAAATGGAGAAATATAGTTTTAAAGCGTTTCTTTAATTAATTAAACTGTAAATGTCCCGGGTTTCGGCACCAAAATATAAAATAACAGCCCAGGAACAGGTTAATTTTCGATTTTGAGTTTTAAATAAAGAGGCGACAACTTTTCTTAAAGAATTATAAATCAATTTTAATTTTCAGAATTCATTTTACATTCTTATATAGAGTTAGTTTTAAGGTTAACGAAAGTCAAATTAAGCAATATTCAATATTTAATTTCTATTTTCAATAAACATCGCAAATTGAACGAAAGATTTAATTTAGGGTACAAACAAAAGCAATGTTTTTTAATACTTTTTTAACAGTCATACGGACGTACGGACATACGGACGTACGAACGTACGTACACACGCCATTATAATAACTTCCAATGGGAAGTTAAAAGAGAGCCCACACTCACTGCTCAGCGATGCATGTGACGATAGAATTAGAGAAACAAAAAAATAATGTGTGTGTGTAGGTTAGTTGATGAACTATACAAAATACAATACAGAAAAATTGAATATGTAGGTAGGTATGTAAGAGAAAAAACGTAACTATTAAATGGAACACATATTGAGAGAGAAAGAGCATGGAAAGAAAAGAAAATTTAAAATGTTGGAATGATAATGAAATGAAACAAAGCAGCGACCTCGCGATTGTGATGGAATCTAAATTCCTGGATAAAATAAATTCAAAAAGTTTATAATTTTATAATTTGTTTTTATTTATTTCTCAGGTTGTATGTTTAACTTAGAAGTGATTTTAGGCTTAAAATTTGCGCAACAATATTGACTTTATGAAGCAATGCTAATCTTTGTCGATTATTGTATAGGTTTTAAGATATGAGTGGTTGTATAAGTCAACTAATGAAAAAAAAATGGACAAAAAATGTAAAATTAATAATATTTAAGTTTGACAAATAATTAATGAAAAAAAAATTAAAGCCATAAACACTCTCATAACAATATAAAAAATAATAAAATATATTTCAAATAAATCGGTTGACTACTTTCTGAGATCATGCGTTACAAACTTTAAAATGGTTTCGCTTTTATATAATAGTATAGATTTGAATTATTTAATAAATAATCAACAGCAGAGGAATCCACTTCCGATAAGGTAGCCAATCTTCTTGGTTTTGATCTTTTACTGCTCTCTGCAAAATCTTTGAAAGGTCGCCCTGAAGTTGAGGGTTGCCCCGCAGAAGTTGAAAGTCGCCCCGCAGAAGTTGAATATGGCAAATAATTGTTATTTTCATAAATGATGCATACTTCCTTTGTATTAAGCTATCCTGAATAATTTTTAACAAGAAGGCATCTTTTTCTGCAAGTTTTTTTTTTTACAGAAATACGTAAGTTTTTTCAAACATATACGATTCTAGTTTCCAATACTTTATAATCTGCATTTGAAATGTCATCTTAAGACTTGGAAATGATATCTAATATTGAATGGGACTTATTTTTTTTTGGTTCTATTAGCATTTAACCAATGCTGAAGCAGAAACATTCTTGTAAATGAGACTTTAGTTAAATGCCCTGAAATACAAAAAATGAGACTTCAGGTGGCTCAAAAATTAATCAAAAGTGAATTCGCAAGTAATCGCAGCTAAGTCAACGTGCATTAAAAAGTACATGAAATTGCCTTTCTGGTAATATATAACTTTGTGGGGGCGTAACGGGCGTAACAGTTAAAAGTTTAAAACAAACAATATTAAGCTATTTTATTTGTATTTCTATTTTATTTTTATTTATTTTTTATTTAGACCCAATTTATTAACTCTTATGCTCAGTCGAAAAACTGAATCATAAAAAATAAATAACAAATATCTTACCTTCCACCAATATATCCATTACAAAAAAAATAACGCACAGATGAAAAAAAATTAATTAAACAAATGCAGTCGCACTTACTCTTAGAGCACTAAAACTCAAATGCCATGTGTTTGCAATGTTATTACTCTGAAGATAAAAATGTAACGGTTTTTCTTTTTCTATTTCTATTTAGTTTGGAATGTTCTCAGCTCATTTTAACCGTTTAATGTAATAATCGTTACAGCAATTTTTTTATAATTTTGGCCTGCGGTGGAACCACAGTGCCATGGTTCGATTTTATGGAAAAACTTAAAAATCAAAAGAAACAACGCTTTTGATGTAAAATATAATCAAACAAGAGCTGATGATGATTACAGAACGTTCCTTATCCTTAAGCAATGATTTCATAAATATTCAAACTCTGTATATGACGAGTATATACATAAAATTGAAATGGATCTTAAATCTAATCCATATAATTTCTGGAAGTTTGTCAACCGAAAGAAAAAGCTTGTGGCTACCCTAACACTATGTCAAATTCAACATCATCTAGTCTTGAACCAAAAGTTAAAATACGTTCTATTGTTACTAATATATTTAATTTAATGTCTGCACATTGTAATCAGTGAGACATTTTAAGTTTGCTAAAGCATTCCATATTCGTGGACTGGTGGACATTCCTAGCAATACGGGTACTACGGTTAAATTGTTTAAGGGGAGGAATGCAACTGGCTATTTCCCTAGAGCGTTGTTTATAAAAATATCGATAAAACAATGAAAACTTGGCGGTGTTTAAGAGAAGCAAATGTCCCGGTAAGAGAACGATCTCCTATCGGAGCTCTCTTTTCAATTCTATCTATCCAAAAGATACAAGTACGTTATTGGGGCACCAGCCCAGATATGAGAATTATACTCAAGTTTTGATTAAACAAAAGTTCTGTAAATTATAGCCAGATCATAAGGTGTAACCAACTTCTTGCATCGTCGGGGAAAACCTAAACACTTAGCAGCATTTTTGGCGATGTCAAATATGTGATCACTCCACGACAAGTGGTTTGTGATGCACACACCTAGAACTGAAAGAACTTCAGTCTTCTCGCTGCAAGTACCAACCATTGATAGTGGCGTTAGGGCAAGGTTACACTTTTACGACAGTAGACAGCATTAAGTTTTCGAAGCATTAAATTCTACACGATTTTTATTCCAGCATTTAATGAGCTTATCATACGCTGCCATTGGTAGTCCACATCTGAAGAACAAGGGTGAGAATCTAAAAACGAATTTGAAAAGCTGAGGGTACTGTCATATCAAATTGGAACCCGTTCAACACTACTTGAATTGAACAGTCCGAAAGGTAATTACTAACCCAACAAAGATGAGATTCATCAACACCAAAAGCACGCATTTTCAATGAGATAACTTGATGCCAAACTCTGTCAAATGCATTTGAAATATCAAGTGAAACAATCTTACATTTTCTAAAACGATTTAAAGATTTGTTCCATTGTTCGGTGAGATAGACCATGAGATCACCAGTGGATCTATTGCTACGAAAGTCATACTCAAGGGCGGATCCAGAAAATAATCATGGCTCACACCCTTAATATATAGACGAGTTTTTACTCACCGCTTAAAAATGTTCTTTAATGTTCCTTAAAGGAGGCTGACAAAATTTTAAATCACATAATGTGCACCTTAGCCTTACATTTACACATTTCAAGCGCTAAAGTGACAACTTTTGTTATACAAGGTTGGTTAACATTTTAATTTGGCCGACTCCCTACATATGAAAGCATTCCAAGATTCCGACAGTTTTCTAAATATGCCATATTTAAGTGCTTAAACATAATGTGATGTGTATGGGGATTCGCGCTCACATATTATTCAGTTGCATTGGAAACGTTGTTGAGTGCGATAAGTTTCAAGTTGTTTCAATAAAAGGTTCAAGCTTCAACGTCACTTATTCTGATCTCTTTCACAACTAATGAGTGAACGTTTTGGTGTGTTGTGTGTGTCATAATAATGCCACACTGGGTTTCTTCTGTACACCACCGGTGGGTGTGCACACAAGTGTGATTTCTTAGCGCGCGCCGCGCACCGCCGCTTAGTTCATTCTATTAGCTCTTAACTTTCAGTATATTTTTGTCATTTTCGGCTTAAAGTATAAAGTATGAGTATATAGTTACATTTCGATGCAATATTTGTTGTTTCTCGATACATGTGTACTCCAGAGAACTTACGCTATGATTATATTGTTGTAAGCTCTTTTGTTAAGGGATATAGATACCTAATAAAAGAACTACATTTAAACCCTTTTTAACAACCGGTACATTTTTTGCTTCACTTCAAAATAAAAACACTTTCATACATACATAGCTATATACTTTTTATCAATATTTTGTTTTTCATTTCATTTTCTAATAATCCATGAAAATATTCTTTTTCTCATTCCAGCCGGGTGAGTCTAGTGGACTTTTCAAAAAGACAATCTCAAAATTGAGCACTGAATATCGTCTGCAATTCGTTTGGCCAAATGTCCAAAAATCAATTAAAGGACAGTCAAACGATGCTGTGGAAGTTCCAAAGTCTCAATCAATGGGTGCAATTAAATCATCACAAACGACTTCAATGCCAAAGGTTCATAAAAATCGAACAACAAATCAAAAAGAAGGTGCGACAATAATTTGTCGCTATTTCAATTATAATAAGCTTTTTATTCAAAATTTTAAAACATAAACTTTTTTTAAACAGAAAATCCATTAATTTAAATTTAATTAACGATCTGTTTTTTGTTGTTTTTTTTTTTTTCAAAACTAGAACTTTATTCATAGTAAATATAGATAATATTACATTTAATAATAAGGATATGTTTAAAAAAAAAAAAACAAAAACAAAATGACGAAACTATCAACCAAATAAGCCCAAACCGTAAATCAGTCGAATAATATAATTGTGGCTTTGTCTTGTGAATATGGCGGGATTGATTTGTCAATCGTTGGCTTGACCCGTTGACTTTTTCAGTTTTATTCAGTCATATAAAATACAATTATTTAGTATCCATAGCGTCATGGTTAGTGCGTAGGACTGTAATGCCAGAGGATCCGTAAGTTAAGTCAGAGTTGATCTACACACTTTCCAAAACATTTATTTTTTGTGTAGCACTTATTCTTTAACGCTTGCTAGCGAAAAAAGATCATTTCTTTAATGTCATTGGGGCTTTAAATTCAGTTAGTGCGCATAACCTAACCCTAACCCGATTTATAAGATAGGTAAACTACATATATAATTCCCACCTAACAGTTATTTCCACCCTAATTTGTTACTTGATGATGACCAACTACCCTACATAGTTATTTCCAAAAATAGATTACATAATGAAAGACCTTACATAAGGATGACAGAATCTTACCCCCATCTGTTATTTATATGATTTAAGTGTCAAACGAGAAGTTATTTAATTCTATTTCGAAAAATATGGTTGCCTGAGCAAAACTTGGCATAACCCAAAAATGACTGCATTTAAAATGTTAAGTTTTTGATAAGCGTAAAAAATTGATCCTTTGTGTTATCAGGCGGTTTTTTGTATAATTGAAAGATAATAAAATTATCTGTGGAATAGCATAAAGTTTCCTAACCAAAAGTTGGCATAATATATTGTTACCTGCATTTTATATTTAAACACTTTGAAAATCATAGTAAATTGATCCCATTTGTATTGAGTCCATTTTCGTTTTAATTGAAATCTCAAATTCAGGGAACCCTGGGTTGGGACAATTTTAGTTAGGCACCCCTATTCCATAACACGGATATTTTAATGCGCTTTCATTTAAAACAAAAATTGACTAAGTAACACATTAGATTAACTGTTCGAAACAGAATTAAATAGCCTTTTGTCTTACACCAAAATCAGTTAACTAGCAGATGAGGGTATAATTACGTGGCAGGTTCACCTCTTGCCACCGGGCAACCTCTCCCCCCCCCCCAAGGGTAACCAAGTCTTTTTATTGGAGGTATATACATAAGTTGAACCAAACCAATTTTACAAATTAATAATTATAAGTACCATCAAGAATGCTTGCTTTGATAGGTGATTATAATTATAAGATTAAAAATGTTTAGATTAGAAATCATACACGGATTTGATTTATCCCTCAACTGTCGTAGCATGCTCCTAGGTGGAATAAACGTTTATCGAACTTAAATTTAAAAAAAGAGGCTGCGACCCACACTGATAACTTTCTGTGTGGATTTGTATAAAACCTTAACAAAAAATGTTTTGTGTGAGATGCAAAATTTGAAGTAATATCTTTCTTTGTTATCCAATATTTAAGTCAAAAACCATTTCTAACCAAGTTTTTGTTTTTTATGTTTTCGTGTTTTGCAAAAAAAAAATTGCCAATTGAATTTTTCTAAAAAAATAACTAAAAGTTAGCGACAGTATTTTGCTTATGATAAAATAAATTTTATTTCAATATCTGTTCTTGGTCCCGAGATTTTTAGCCGAAAATCAATTTTTATCAATTTTAGTTGAATTTCTTAAAGGGCTTTTCAATGTGGCACGTAGCGCCGTTCTGCTGGAACCACATGTCGTCTAGCTCCATATGGTTAAATTTGGGCCACAAGAAATTAGTTATCATCGTTATGTAGCGCTCGCTGTTGACGGTGACCGCCCCACTAACGTTGTTTTCGGCCGATCTTACGTTCCTTGAACGTACAGGTGTTGGCTGATTTTTACTGAACCGGTCGTCTTAAATTTGGCCACCAAACATCGAAGAGTCGAATGTGAAGGGCCACCACCACGTCTACCGTAAAATGGGAGCAATGCGCGCAACGTTTGCGTTAACGAATACTCATTTTGATAATAAAGTTTCATCATTTGAACGTGCTGTTCAATCGTGTTACTTGCCATGATGGTTTGGCATAAACAACTGAATAATAAACAAAAGATTTAACAGATGTCACCATAACAAAATGGCCGCCACCCGCGCCAAAACAAACCCTATGTAAAAAAAATACAGAATACATTTTTCTAAGACCATTATCTAAACAATAAAATTTAGCACTTAATGAAATCATTTTGAAGTCAATACCTTTTATTCTGGTGATATTTAGATTCGAACATCAATGTTTACCAATTTTTTGTAGATTTTAATTTTTATAAAAAAAAATTGACTTGGATTTATATAAAAAATTACTAAATTTTAAAAATAAATTTTATTATAACATGAAATAAGTTTGAAGCCGATATGTTGAATTTTTTAAAAGATATTTGAGTCGAAAATGTTTTATTTTTTAGGTTTTTGCATTTTGTAACATAAAATTGTCAGTTGAATTTTCCTAAAAATCTTACCCAGGTATCAAAAACGTTATTCTTCGTTGCATACAATTATTTTGGAGGTAAAATATTCGGGATGAAAAATATTTTTTTCCAGTTTTTTTATTTATAAAAGAAAGCTTTACTTGAGTCTGTTTCAAAATTATATAAGTTTGTTATCACGTCACATTACATAATATACAATTTTATTAAAGTCGCTAGAGTTATTGGTTCGTGTTTTGTGTCAATACAAATCTTTATTTTTTTTTAAATTGCTATAGCAAAAAAAACACAAACTCAAAAGCCGTTTATGTGCTTTCTGTGTTATTAACTGTATAAAAAAATGTATTTAAAGTCGATATCTCTACTGGTTCTTGAGATATGGACGATGAAAAAAGCTTCGCGAACGTACGTACACACAAGACACAGAGAAATCTCTCTAAAAATCTTTGATTCAGATTCTAGTGATCTTGAATCGTCGAGAAATTTCAACATTTTCAATTCAACATATCAGACCGATTAAAATAACTTCCTTTGGGTAGTTAAAAACAGGCAAAATTTTGAATAAAATCAGTCTTAAAACGTTTTTTTATAAATCAAAAAACTTGAAAAAAAAACAACTTTTTTTACCTTGAATATTTTTCGAAACAGAAATTATATTAATTCCAAATTCGTAAAATGCAAATAGAACACTCTGACCAAATATTTTCATCGCTTAACACAACCACAAACCAAAATGAATTGCCCTTTACATCTTCAACTATACTAAGTTACCTTAGACTTAGTCTTAACAACAAAAAACCTGCTGCAGTTGACAAAATATCCAACAGATTTGCCTCTGTTTATATGTATAGGATCATAGGATCCATATTGGGTTCAACATTATTTAACATTTTCCCTTACGATTTATCTTTTATAGATTTTATGACTCAGTTAACAACTGGTCTTACGTATGCAGACAAAACCAGTACCCTTCCAAGTGACAAAAAAAACTATAGGAATATAGCAAAATAAAAGACAATATTAGAAAATTGTTTTAAAAGGTGAATTTCAAAATTAACACAGTAAAATGTAAGCTTACTTGCTTTAGAAATTCAAGTAGAAAGGCACTTTAATTAGCTGTTAAATAAATTAAAGTTTTATCTTTACAAATAAAAGGATATAGTCTGCCTTTGAATACAAAACCTAAAATATTGGGTATATATTTTCATAACAGATTTGTTTTTATTAAACATGGAAGAAAATTCCTGTTGAAGGCCAAAATGATCATTTCTACGAGTATTATGAAACTTTTGTTAAGTTCCAAACATATGATTGAAAACACAAATATTCCAACATACAAAACTCTTATAAGACCCATATTAACAACTGTTGCTTAAGAGCTGAAGTATTTAAAAAAAAAGTTTCAAGATTTTGTTGTAGTAAGTTTCGAAAACAGAAAAATAATGGGTCTCAAACAAAACTCTGTAATTATAGAAATTATATTTTTTTTGAAAACAAGGGCTCTATTTTTGATAAGGCATTGCCCGACTAGGATTAATAGATTTTTGACTAAAAGTGTATTGTATATTGTATAGACCAACTATTAATTTGTTTACCTTTTTTTGTTCATATATGTACATTGTACATAGATAAGCAGGGTTACCTATTTTTCGGTTTCAAAAGTAAACTTAATAAAACACTTATAAAATATTTTTCGTTCATGATATTTCTTTTTTATTATAAAGTTTGAACGTTGACATTATGTGTGAAACACTTCATCATTTAAATGACCACCACGTGAATTGTTGCAAGCATCGATTCTTTTGAGGTAATTTTCGACCACTTTTTGACGCATATTGGGCGGTAACTCAGTCATAACTTGACGAATGTTGGTTTTTAAGTGCTCAAGAATTAAGGGTTTATTTGCATAAACAAGGTATTTCGTGTAGTGTCAAATCGCATGATCTTGATGGCCAGTTGATATCAACACGACGACGAGAAGTTACGCGGCCAGGAAATGTCTCTTGCAATAAAGCCATATTCTCTCGAGTTGTGTGGCATGTGGCCTCGCCTTGTTGAAACCAGGCTAAAAAGTCGGTTATCATATGACCATTACGCTGCGAATTGACGGTGACAGTCGTTCCATCGTATTTTTCGAAGAAGTATGGTCCAATCATAGCTCCGGACCAAAGAGCGCACCAAACAGTGACTTTTTGTGGATGTAATGAGCTCTCTTGAATTACTTGAGGATTCTCAGAACCAAAGACAATTTTGTTTATACCCACCGAGTAAGATATGGTGCTTCGTCACAGAAGAAAATTTTGTTCGAAAAATCGCCGTCTGCCGCCTGTTGTTCAAGCACCCATTTGACGTATCAACGACGCGACGTTGTGAATGGTCAGCTGGCTTCAGAGGTTGTGTGAGCTGGACTTTATATAAATGTAGGTGTAGATTCAAATGCAAAATACGCCATAATGTTCCGTAAGACATTCTCAATTCCTGATAGGGACGAGAAATCAACACTTTCACTTACAGCAGCGATATTTTCAGTGGTAAGAGCGAAACGATGATGCACAGGCCTTACAATATCTGTAACCAATCCAGTCTCTTCAAATTTCTTCACAATTTTGCCAATTGCTTGCGTAGTAGTAGAAATGGTGGCCACGAGCAGTCTAGCTCGGTGACACAATTAGCGCTGAGTTTCGCCGTTTTGATACCATAAAATACTCGCTTGACCTATAAAGATAAAAGAGGGATTATAAAGAAAAAATACGCCTCAAATCCACTTTGTTGCGTTTAAAAAGGAGATCAAGTCTTTGATCTCCAGTTCTGAGAGCTCATTGAGGCCGTTGAAGGAGGACTTCCCCAATGTTTTGGCTTTCGTTTTGGCTAAGGCAGGACACTTGCATAAGAAGTGAAGAACAGTTTCTTTTTCTCGCTGGTCCTCACAACTACGACAGAAAGTATTGTGGGGGATGCCCAGCTTAGATGCGTGTTCTCTAACAGGCCAGTGTCCGGTGCATGTAGCAACGACCCTGGCTATGTCTTGCCTGGGTCTGCAAATAAGATTATTAGTACGGGATTGTTGAACCAGTTTGGAGGATGAAGTGGACGAGCCAATCGCTTGAATAGCCGCCTGACTGTCCGAAAAGATAGCTGTATTGCGGTTTTGATTTGGATCTAGTTTTAGTAACTTGCATCCTTCCTTGATCGCGAGTAGTTCAGCTTGATAAACACTAGCAAAGTCAGGAAGTCGCAAAGACCTGGAGACATTTAAAGACTCGGAGAAAATTCCTGCACCGACCCCACACTCCATCTTTGAGCCGTCAGTGAAAATAGTTGTGTCGAAGCCTCTCGTCACTAAGTCATCATCCCATTCATTTCGAGATGGGATGATAACTTTAAAATCCGCACTGAGGTCCACAGTAGGGGTAGTCGGTTTCTGTCGAAAAGATGTCCGCTGAGATGAGATTAGTAATATTACTATGACCAAAGGGCCTAGAATACCAACTATTCGATTCCCTAAGTCTCAACGCGCTGCAAGATAATAAGTATTTGATATGCAGGTCTATTGGTAAGAGGTAGAGAAAAAAGTTTAGGGCGTCCGATGGACATGAGCGCAAAGCTCCCGTGGAGCCAACACTAGCTGTTCTCTAAACCCTTTTTTAGTTTAGCGCGGGCCACCAAACAATCAAATCATAGGACAAGATTGGACGTACCACGGCTGTATACGTCTACAAGATCATCTTCGATTGCAAACCCCACTTTTTGCCAAAGGTTTTACTGCAGGCATAGAAAGCTATGCTGGCTTTCTTGACCCTTTCTTCGATATAAAGTTTCCAGTTTAACTTTGGGTCAAGTATTACTCCCAAATATCTAGCGCTGGAAGACAAGGAAAGAGTTTCACCGTTGAGGCGGGGAAGGATGAAGGGTGGTACTTTGGTTTTCGTAGTAAAGAGCATCAGTTCAGTTTTGCTTTTATTGACACCCAGGCCACAGCTTGTAGCCCAGTTGCTTACTTTTAGCAATGCCATCTCCGTAATCTCACTAATCACGGAAGTGAACTTTTCTGATACCAGTATCACCAAATCATCTGCGTAAGCAACGGCCTTCACACCACAACTTTCCAGTTTAATACAAATTTTGTTCATGACCAGAAGCCAAAGAAGGGGGGACAGAACGCCCCCCTGAGGTGTTCCCCTGTTTACGCACCTAGTCAAGTAAGTGTTACCTAAAGTAGCTTGAATTTTTCTATCACTGAGCATGGAAACAATCCAATTTCTGATGTAGTTCTCTACACCCTGATCAACTAGTGATTCTTGAATAGATTCTGTAATTCGTTGTTAAAAGCTCCTTCTATGTCTAAGAAGGTAGCGAGAGTAAATTGTTTGTAATGTATGGTTTTTTCAACTGTACGCTCTACCTCATGTAGGGCTGTCTCCGTAGACTTGCCCTTAAGATAAGCGTGTTGAGAACTCTCAAGAGGACATACATCTAAAATGCCTCTGATATGGTAATCAAGAATGCGCTCCATTGTCTTAAGCACGAAGGAAGTAAGGCTTATTGGTCTAAAATCCTTCGCGGATTCATGTCCTCGCCTGCCGACCTTCGGGATAAAAACTACTCTAACATGTCTCCAAGACAGAGACAGAGACATCCTTTAAAGATCATCTCCAGCCAAGGAATCGCCAGAAATTGCGTTTTCTGAAGCATGATCGGCATTATGCCGTCCAGGCCTGGAGACTTGTACGGGGAAAATGTGTTGATTGCCCAAGCAATATTTTCCTTATTTATCAAGGTATCGATGTGTTCTATATCCGCCGTCGACACGCCATTTGAATTAAGAGTTTGAGGGTTGTTATTCTCACAACCCGGAAAATGCGCCGCCAACAGCAGTTCTAGGGATTCTGCAGGAGAGGCTGCCCAGGAATCGCCAGACTTTTTAAGAAAGGAAGGACAACAATGGTCTTTCGATAGAATCTTACTAAGCCTGGCGGATTCTTTTATGTTTTCTATTTTGTGGCAGTAATCCCTCCAGCTTTGCTGTTTAGAATTGGCAATGGCTCGCTTATAAACTCTTAGACAGTCTTTGTACGGTTGGTAGAATTTGTGTTTGTAGCAAATATTAAAGATCACTCTAGTCTTTTTCCTGAGACTAGACAGTTCTTCATTCCACCACATAGGTAGTGATTTTCTACTGTATTTAAAAGGGCACGAGACTTTGTAAGCCGTGTCAAAGGCTGCCTCGAAGGTTCTTACTTTAGACTCGAGATCGCTTACTGACTCTGGACACCGATTTGGTGTGTTACGCAGTTTCGTGTTAATTATTTGACTGAATTTCTGCCAATCAGTTTTTTTGGGGTTTCTGTGAGTGGGAGGAATTTCAGACTCAAAATTTATATTGAAGAGTATCCACCTGTGATCAGAAAAAGAATTCACAAGTGAGACTCTCCAATTTTCCACCATAGAATGAAGATTGTTATTTGATAGAGTAACATCAAGTACATCCTCCCAACTTTCGAAGTTATCCGAGCTCGGAAAAATGAAAGTTGGGGTGTTACCTCTATTGCATACATTTAAATTATTGTTAATAATGAAATCAAAAAGTGACTCACCTCGTTCATTAATTACCGTTCTGCCCCAGAGAGAATGCCGTGCGTTGGCGTCTCACCCAATCAGGAGGTCTATCTTTTGGTGTTTGGAAGCGGTTACCAGGGTCTCCAACTCTTCCGGAGGTGACTGCCGGTCGTGGCCACAGTAAGCCGATGACAGAAGTAGGCCAGCATTTCTTCCTTCAGTTCTGACAACCGTCAGTTAGGGGGTGCTAAGGTTGGGACGCAAAAAAGCTTTTAAGTGTTTCTTAGCTAGAATGCAGGTTCTAGGCTTACCTTGGTCAGTATTAAAGATTTTATATAAAAGGTCGTATTTGTGATCCAGAAGGCCTCGAACTCTAAGGCCATTCACCCAAGGTTCTTGTATAAACGCTACGTCCAAGTCTTCCTGTCTCAGGAAGACCTTAAGATTATCTGAGGCACATTTCGAGTGCTTCAGATTAATCTGTATAGAACGCAGCGCGTTTTTAATTGCCTGAAGAAGGGCGTGCACCTTCAGGGCCCGGCGACTCGCCGGGGACTTCGGCAACAATGATGTCATCGTCGGTCATGACTTTGCCATCATTGTTGTCGCAGTCTGCTCCCTGACTCTGCAGGACCTTAATCTTGGCATTTCTAATGCCGAATCTTAGCTTATATTCAGCCTTCTCAAGGGCCCCCAAGCTTTCCTCGCTAATCTTCAAAAGATAGGACGCGCTGTTCTTCTGCGGCTCTTCAGCCTTGATGACTGTTCAGCCACGCATTGGAACCAACGGGTTTAGCCTCTGAAGACCACGGATCAGCTCCTGTCTACTTGGCTTGATGCTCATGAGGGGCAATCAAATGCGAGCCTTCGGCTGTCTGGGGATGTCCTTAGCTGGGATAAGCTTAAGTCTCAAGCCTTCCCAGTCATTGCTTATCTTAGCAATGCATGATATAAGGAAATCCCTGGAAAACACGTCATCGCATTTGATTACCCTGTGTCCCCTGAGCACCTCGCCAGAGTCAAAACAAGGGTAGGGACCCTCAATTGCCGAGATTGTGTAAGAAAACACCATCTCCGAGAGCTTGACCTCGATAGAGCTCCACACAGCCAGCAGACCTCTGCTGTTTGTGGAGAGCTCATTCACAACCGTTACTTGGAGGTCGTCTCTGACAACCTCACTTAAAGTACGCTGTTGCGCCGCTCTGGAAGATGATGCCTTCTCATCTTCTTTTGAGTTTGGTTCTTTTGGTTTTGTTTTTTTAGAAGGTTTGTCGGTCTCTTCATGAGACCGGTTTCTTTTGTCGGCCTTCTTTTTTGTAGCCAAGAGACTGTTGTATTCATCAACAATCTTTTGGTACATGATCTTGTCCTCGCGATCCTTCTCCAGCACAATTCCAGCCTTCTCATTGTCAGCAATCTTGCTAAGAATGAAAGAGGCCTTCTTGAACTGGTTCTTGATGCGGACACCAGACGACTTTTTATTCTTTCTTTTAGCAGCATTGCTATGGCTGGCATTGCTGGTAGAGGAATTTTGATTTTTTTTGTTGAGATCGAGCCACAGGAGTACTCGCTGCACTTCCAGTTTTTGCAGGTTGCCCCACAATGGTCTCCTGACTGGAGGCCAAAAGTTCATCCTCATAGTCGGTGGATGGTCCTACGTTCGTCATGTCTAAATCGTCCTGTAAAAAGTTTTGTGAAGTAATTTTGGTCCCACTAGTACGGAAAGGGAAAGGTCAGCCCCGGCAGAGCCGATTTACCGGGGTAAGGCAAGATGTAAGACGGACCCTGCCCAAGGCATCCGAATGAGCTTGTTTGCGACTGGTTTACCCCCAAGCCTTCCATTTCTTCGGCACGGATTATTAAAATCGCTCACACCACCACTGAAAATTAGGGACCCCGTATCTATGGTCAAATTGCATTGCTGACCTTAGCTGATCCCCTTCTTGACATCGCACAAGAAAATTGTGGTGATCATTACCGCCGGCCCCACTAGGAGGGTTTGATACGAGGATTTTTGCCAGGCTTACGTAGTGGGAGGATTATGTAAACCATAATCTCCTCTTAAAGCACGATATGTGGCTGTGACAGAATCACCATTTTTGTAGTCTTTTTTAACTATTTGTATGCGTTGTGCGATAGTTAAGCGATTCACTTTCGTAAATATCAAACTTTAAACTAAAAAAAAGAATTTTGTTAAGAACTTAGTGTGACAGATGTCGAATTCCAGCCCTATACTTTTTAACCCGCAAAATGGTTAACCCGTTATATTGCAATAGGTTAGGTTAGGTTAGCGTGAAAACACGTCAATTTTTCTCGTTGAATTCGTCCACATTACAAATACAACAATGTAAACAAATGGGTTTTGGAGGGTGATACGTACGAAAGATTTATATCTTCATATAGAGTATTTTTGGTATTAGATATGAAGGAAAACTAAATAGATTATAAAAATTAGTTTGATTATACAAAATAAAAATGGAATTTAAGTTCAAAAAAAGCTGCTCAATATATTTTTTTCCATAATTTAAAAAACCTTCCGTTGGGCCTTATTAGGAACCTGTGCTCCAAATGAGGCAATGTTGAATTTCTTCCTGAAAAAAGTAAAATATAAACAAAACAGATAACTTTTATGATATACATATATTAATATTAATATATTTCAAGGAGAGTTTTAAAATGTCTTCTTGACAATATGGAACTTAAACAAACTTAGAACTAAAAATTAACAAAAATAGAAATTCATTTTGAAAAATCAGCCTCTAAAGTAAATCAGTTCATTTTGTAATAAAATTAAAAATAAAAACTTAACATTCATCTGGACATTCAAAAGCCTAGTCCTTTTCAGTCAACCCGACGCATAGTTCATGATATCAAATGCCACAAGCTTGGCATTGCCTCATGTCCTCCATCCTATCTACTTTACAGGCGTGACAATACCACGCTCCTGTCCCTTTCTATCGTTCAGGTTCTCGTTTGGATGTGGATGGTTTGGGTTCAGAAGCTGTATCCAGTTCCTTTTGCTTCTCTCCGAAAAGATGTTTCGTAACTTCCTGGCCTTTGAAGTTCAAGGCCTTTTTTCGATTTGCAGTTTTTGAAAAGGATATTTTTCATTTAATTTTTTACGCTCCGCTTCCTCTAATTGATCCACTGCTTGAAGCATTGCAGCTAGTCCTGTAATTTTTGGCGCAGAACTTAAACTCGATTTTTGAGCTACCAATGTTGAGAGTGCAGCATTGTCAGAGTCATCATCCGAGTTGTAGGAGTCCTGTATAATGTGAGGCTGCTGCATTTGTGTACCAGATGTGCTTGGAACACTGTTTTCCAAATTTGTCGGGCATTGTAGCTCGGAGAGAGCTGATGAAGCGAATGCTATCTCTGGAATCGCTTCTGGATCAAAAGGATACAATCCTGTAGCTCTAAATCCTGAAGTAATGTTGTCATATGTCATGCATTTTGACCAAACACTTGACAATATAACATTGAAGCTTGTTTTATTAAGTTTTCTTTCTGGAAACTTCGAAGTAAACTAAAATACTTCTTGATCCCAGTGATGCTCGAAAGATCGGTACACGGCTTTATATAGAGGTTGGAGATCGTGTGCTGTGTTTGATGAAAGACAATAGAGGGTTTTTTCATGTTTTTCTGCTTCCTCCACAATACTGTAATCCAAATGACAAGCAGCTCCGTCAAAAACTAAAAGACAAGGTCCGGCAGCTTTGAACTTGCTCAAATGAGTTACAAAATCCACAAAAGTTGAGTGGTTCATATAGCCTTTTGGGGTCATCTTCACTACGAACCCGAGTGGAAGATTATCCAAAAACTCCGGTTTTTGCCTTATGCCTTTGAAGATGACCTTGGGTGGAATTGCAGTTCCTATGGCGTTAACGCAGCCTACAACGGTGACACTTTCCGCATGTTCGTTTGATATTTGGTGCACTCTTTTTGACCCTTTAAGAGCCAAGAAGTTTTTTTGGTGATGCGAATTTATTCTGCAGCCTTTTTCATCCATGTTGTAGATGCATTCGGGTCTGTGCTTTATGCTTAATCTATCTAGCAGGACCTCCAGTTTTTGAAGTCGTCAGCCACGATTTGCTTTTTTAGTTTTTGGGCCCTAACGGGGTTCTTGAATTGAGGCTTTCTAATCGACAACTCTGGGTTTCGCTTCATAAACAAGTTCATCCACTTTCTTCCTGCCAGATTTCCCGGCCTGCTGAAACTGTTGGAGATGTTGTTGGCCTCACAAAACACTGCGACTGCCTTACTACTTTTTGTGTAAGCGGCATACCAACTTGAGCCAATCTCACAACTCTGTCAGAGAGAAAAAACTAAATGAGAGAGCCAAACTTCCTCGTCTCCGTCCCTTCGAAACCTCTTACTCTCATTTTTTATAGCGTGTTGAATTCGTATCGGTGTATACATGTTTCCACCGCAAAGAAGAGTACACAAAAAAACATGATTTCCGGGAAATCCCACATTTTTCATTTTTGTTTATTGATAGCCAAGAAGACTATGTTTTTTAAAGTCTCATTATAATGTTTGTAATTCTCATGAATTTCTTTCTTTAATTTTACTAACATCTTGTCGTTTTTATATCTACAAAAATACTCCTATAATTCAAATTAATTCTAGCAAAACATTTTTGTTTGTCAATAAATAACGGGAGAAGTTATACCGGTAGTTCGTGGTGAATTTGTTTTTCTCTAAGTTAGAGATAGATGGCATTAACAACCAAAACAAGAAAGTATGTGTGCAGTAAAGCAGCATGTGAAAAGTGCTTAAGAGTGTAACAAGGTTTAGGTTTTTTAGACTAGACTTTATTTGTATATATGAACGAGTACATGTTTTTTATAAATGCAAACATCTATGAATAAGCCACAATGCACTTTCAGAAAATTGGCAACAGAAGTAACAAGTTGATAGTCTTTTTATTTAGTCTCTTCTTAAATCACTTATTTTCAGCATTTTGGAAATGTCGTGAGTAATGTAAAGAAAATAAACAACGAGTACACACAAATAAATTAAATAGGAATGGGAAAAGAGATGGGTATATAAAAATGTTTTTAATGTTCCATGTTTACATTCTGTAACTCTCGTTTTTAATGTTCCTGAAACTCTCGCATCGACAAAATTAAGTCGATAAACTCTGAAAATTGAAACAAATCTGAGTTTTTTTTGCATTTTTCAACAGTCTGAGCGAAAATTAAACGCATAAACGAAGCTAATAATAAAATTAATAGTTGTAGTGCTTTCAGAGTCTTATGTTTCTAAGGTGGTCGCCATTTTTCAAAGGTGGTGAGCAGAGAGAAAAGAGAGAAAAGTTTACTCTTTCTCGTGGTGAGAATTGCGCACAAACTTGCATAAGTATTGGTTCCCCACATTTTTTTTATATGGAGTTAATACATATGCAAGTTGGTGGCCAAATCGCAGCTTGTAGGCAAAAAGAGAGCAACCGTCGAAGTTGGTTCTCTCTATTAGTTCTTTCTCGATGACTCTGTTGCACAAATCCTTTTCCTGTTCGGTAGTGAATGTGGGTGGCCGACCCAATTTTTTTTTTTATTGAAGCGCTCTTTATGTGGTTCCTGAGAGTCCTTCTAGGAACATTAAACCTCGTCGAGGCTTCACGTTGTGTATCTTTACACTATATATTTCACTAAAAAAATTTAAAAAGTACTTACCGCAAAATTTTGTCCATAAAAAAAACACCTTAATTATTTATTTTTCTATAAAAACACGCGCGCACAGCTTTGCGAACTTCAATGAACTGCCAGTCTGAACACGATCGAGAGAACCGGTTTTTTTTTGGTGTGTGTGCAATGAAATGCGAAGGGTTACACATGCAAAGACAAAAAAGTCCCGTTAATTGTTGATTGTGTTGATTTCTGTCTCCTGGGCCTTATTAGGAGCTGGGCCTTATTTGGTTCAGGTACCTTAGTTATATTTTGTTTGTGTATTATTTATGTGTCTATTGGTTAAATTCTAGTTGTTGCCTCCAAATATATAAATGCTCATGAATGTATATCCAAAAATATGTAAGTATGTACATATGTAAATAAGCTAGACATACCCTTTAAGGTCGGCTTAAGTATTTAGACGCAAGATCAAACAAACGTACTGTTTTAAAAAATATAGTAATAAAGTCGATTTGAATTTAATTGAATATTAATATTTTTCGAAAGAGACAACTAACTTATTAAGTTACTAAGCTTCGATGTCAATTCAAACCGATCAAACATTTTCTGATTAAATGACTCAATTTAAGCATTTTTTTACAATGGGAGGGGAAGGGTCTATCTCCCCTTGTTAAGGAGGAAGGGGAAATTTTAAAAAAAATGACTTAAATCTTTAAAAATAATGGCAATTATTTTATTTTTATTATTATTATTATTATTATTATTATTATTATTATTATTATTATTATTATTATTATTATTATTATTATTATTATTATTATTATTATTATTATTATTGTTATTATTATTATTATTATTATTATTATTATTGTTATTATTATTATTATTATTATTATTATTATTATTATTATTATTATTATTATTATTATTATTATTATTATTATTATTATTATTATTATTATTATTATTATTATTATTATTATTATTATTATTATTATTATTATTATTATTATTATTATTATTATTATTATTATTATTATTATTATTATTATTATTATTATTATTATTATTATTATTATTATTATTATTATTATTATTATTATTATTATTATTATTATTATTATTATTATTATTATTATTATTATTATTATTATTATTATTATTATTATTATTATTATTATTATTATTATTATTATTATTATTATTATTATTATTATTATTATTATTATTATTATTATTATTATTATTATTATTATTATTATTATTATTATTATTATTATTATTATTATTATTATTATTATTATTATTATTATTATTATTATTATTATTATTATTATTATTATTATTATTATTATTATTATTATTATTATTATTATTATTATTATTATTATTATTATTATTATTATTATTATTATTATTATTATTATTATTATTATTATTATTATTATTATTATTATTATTATTATTATTATTATTATTATTATTATTATTATTATTATTATTATTATTATTATTATTATTATTATTATTATTATTATTATTATTATTATTATTATTATTATTATTATTATTATTATTATTATTATTATTATTATTATTATTATTATTATTATTATTATTATTATTATTATTATTATTATTATTATTATTATTATTATTATTATTATTATTATTATTATTATTATTATTATTATTATTATTATTATTATTATTATTATTATTATTATTATTATTATTATTATTATTATTATTATTATTATTATTATTATTATTATTATTATTATTATTATTATTATTATTATTATTATTATTATTATTATTATTATTATTATTATTATTATTATTATTATTATTATTATTATTATTATTATTATTATTATTATTATTATTATTATTATTATTATTATTATTATTATTATTATTATTATTATTATTATTATTATTATTATTATTATTATTATTATTATTATTATTATTATTATTATTATTATTATTATTATTATTATTATTATTATTATTATTATTATTATTATTATTATTATTATTATTATTATTATTATTATTATTATTATTATTATTATTATTATTATTATTATTATTATTATTATTATTATTATTATTATTATTATTATTATTATTATTATTATTATTATTATTATTATTATTATTATTATTATTATTATTATTATTATTATTATTGTTATTATTATTATTATTATTATTATTATTATTATTATTATTATTATTATTATTATTATTATTATTATTATTATTATTATTATTATTATTATTATTATTATTATTATTATTATTATTATTATTATTATTATTATTATTATTATTATTATTATTATTATTATTATTATTATTATTATTATTATTATTATTATTATTATTATTATTATTATTATTATTATTATTATTATTATTATTATTATTATTATTATTATTATTATTATTATTATTATTATTATTATTATTATTATTATTATTATTATTATTATTATTATTATTATTATTATTATTATTATTATTATTATTATTATTATTATTATTATTATTATTATTATTATTATTATTATTATTATTATTATTATTATTATTATTATTATTATTATTATTATTATTATTATTATTATTATTATTATTATTATTATTATTATTATTATTATTATTATTATTATTATTATTATTATTATTATTATTATTATTATTATTATTATTATTATTATTATTATTATTATTATTATTATTATTATTATTATTATTATTATTATTATTATTATTATTATTATTATTATTATTATTATTATTATTATTATTATTATTATTATTATTATTATTATTATTATTATTATTATTATTATTATTATTATTATTATTATTATTATTATTATTATTATTATTATTATTATTATTATTATTATTATTATTATTATTATTATTATTATTATTATTATTATTATTATTATTATTATTATTATTATTATTATTATTATTATTATTATTATTATTATTATTATTATTATTATTATTATTATTATTATTATTATTATTATTATTATTATTATTATTATTATTATTATTATTATTATTATTATTATTATTATTATTATTATTATTATTATTATTATTATTATTATTATTATTATTATTATTATTATTATTATTATTATTATCATTATTATTATTATTATTATTATTATTATTATTATTATTATTATTATTATTATTATTATTATTATTATTATTATTATTATTATTATTATTATTATTATTATTATTATTATTATTATTATTATTATTATTATTATTATTATTATTATTATTATTATTATTATTATTATCATTATCATTATTATTATTATTATTATTATTATTATTATTATTATTATTATTATTATTATTATTATTATTATTATTATTATTATTATTATTATTATTATTATTATTATTATTATTATTATTATTATTATTATTATTATTATTATTATTATTATTATTATATTATTATTATTATTATTATTATTATTATTATTATTATTATTATTATTATTATTATTATTATTATTATTATTATTATTATTATTATTATTATTATTATTATTATTATTATTATTATTATTATTATTATTATTATTATTATTATTATTATTATTATTATTATTATTATTATTATTATTATTATTATTATTATTATTATTATTATTATTATTATTATTATTATTATTATTATTATTATTATTATTATTATTATTATTATTATTATTATTATTATTATTATTATTATTATTATTATTATTATTATTATTATTATTATTATTATTATTATTATTATTATTATTATTATTATTATTATTATTATTATTATTATTATTATTATTATTATTATTATTATTATTATTATTATTATTATTATTATTATTATTATTATTATTATTATTATTATTATTATTATTATTATTATTATTATTATTATTATTATTATTATTATTATTATTATTATTATTATTATTATTATTATTATTATTATTATTATTATTATTATTATTATATTATTATTATTATTATTATTATTATTATTATTATTATTATTATTATTATTATTATTATTATTATTATTATTATTATTATTATTATTATTATTATTATTATTATTATTATTATTATTATTATTATTATTATTATTATTATTATTATTATTATTATTATTATTATTATTATTATTATTATTATTATTATTATTATTATTATTATTATTATTATTATTATTATTATTATTATTATTATTATTATTATTATTATTATTATTATTATTATTATTATTATTATTATTATTATTATTATTATTATTATTATTATTATTATTATTATTATTATTATTATTATTATTATTATTATTATTATTATTATTATTATTATTATTATTATTATTATTATTATTATTATTATTATTATTATTATTATTATTATTATTATTATTATTATTATTATTATTATTATTATTATTATTATTATTATTATTATTATTATTATTATTATTATTATTATTATTATTATTATTATTATTATTATTATTATTATTATTATTATTATTATTATTATTATTATTATTATTATTATTATTATTATTATTATTATTATTATTATTATTATTATTATTATTATTATTATTATTATTATTATTATTATTATTATTATATTATTATTATTATTATTATTATTATTATTATTATTATTATTAT
>OX608073.1:171536678-171538097 GCA_951509635.1 Eupeodes luniger | reverse complement strand
GCTAGCGAAGCATATTTGGATATCTTTGTACTGTATGTTGACTGTAAGTTGCGATTAAGTGTGACTGCTACATCAAAGATATCAATCCTTCTATCTCCTTTGTGAAACAGAACAATATCTGGCCTGTTCGCGGAAATGTGCTGGTCGGTGGTTATTGCTCTGTCCCAGTAGAGCTTAAAATTTGAGTTTTCCAGTACTGGAAGTGGTTGGTACTTGTAATATGGTGTTTGATTTTGGATCAGGCCACTCCTGAGAGCTAATTGTTGGTGAATTAGCTTAGCAACATTGTTGTGCCGGTTCATATATTCTTGTGAAGCTAAGGTACTGCATCCTGAAGTTATATGCTCTATCGTTTCTCCATTTTCCCCACATCTCCTACATCTGTCATCAACTGTTTCTCTAAGTATGAACTTTCTGTAATTCCGAGTTGCAATAACTTTGTCTTGAATGGCCATTACAAATCCTTCAGTTTCAGAGAAAAGTTGCCCATGTATAAGCCATAAGTTGGACGCCTCTTGGTTTATATGGATTTGGCTAAGTTCATTGGGGTAGCTTCCGTGTATAGGCTTTTCTTTCCAGGATAAGATAAGTTCTTCTTTTGTTTTGACGTTATCAGGAACCGAAAAATTGGCCAACTTTAGGCCAAGGGGGGTAAAGTTATCGTCAGTTACGCAAATTGTCTTTATTAGCATTGACGAGTTACTTAGCAGGTATTGCCGTATATTAAGACATTGTTGGTGGTGCAGATTTGTTATGTTAACAATCCCTCTTCCTCCTAATTTTCGGGGCAGGGAGATCCTTTCAATGGCGCTTCGCGGGTGTAGGGATTTATATGTGGTGAATGATGTTCGGACCAACATATCTAGATTTGCGAGATCAGTTGAAGACCATTTGATTATTCCAAAAGAATATGTGAGCAAAGGAATAGCCCAGGTATTTATAGCTTTGCATTTGTTTCCTCCGAAAAGATTCGATTTTAGGATTTTGTGCATTCTTGCTTTAAATTGGGCAGTTAGGCTATTTTTGATGTGACTGTGATTTATTCCTCTGAGCTGAAGAAAGCCAAGGTATTTGTACGATTCCCCGTGCTGTAAGTCTTCGACGATTTGTTCTTGGTCTATTGGGAAACCTTCTTCGCTGGCGTCTAATTTTCCTCTTACCAGGTGGATCATTTTGCATTTTTCCATGCCAAATTCCATTTTTATATCAATACTAAAGCTTTTTACAACTTCAATCAGTCTATGGAGTTTTTCTCTGTTTTTGGCGTAGAGTTTTAAATCGTCAACATATAGCAAGTGGTTGAAGGAGTAATCATAGGTCTCAGTTTTGATAACGAAGCCGGGTTTTATTTGGTCCAAGATTCTGCTTAGTGGGTTAAGACCTATGCAGAACCAAAGAGGGCTAAATGCATCGCCTTGA
>OX608073.1:171511678-171531678 GCA_951509635.1 Eupeodes luniger | reverse complement strand
ATTATTATTATTATTATTATTATTATTATTATTATTATTATTATTATTATTATTATTATTATTATTATTATTATTATTATTATTATTATTATTATTATTATTATTATTATTATTATTATTATTATTATTATTATTATTATTATTATTATTATTATTATTATTATTATTATTATTATTATTATTATTATATTATTATTATTATTATTATTATTATTATTATTATTATTATTATTATTATTATTATTATTATTATTATTATTATATTATTATTATTATTATTATTATTATTATTATTATTATTATTATTATTATTATTATTATTATTATTATTATTATTATTATTATTATTATTATTATTATTATTATTATTATTATTATTATTATTATTATTATTATTATTATTATTATTATTATTATTATTATATTATTATTATTATTATTATTATTATTATTATTATTATTATTATTATTATTATTATTATTATTATTATTATTATTATTATTATATTATTATTATTATTATTATTATTATTATTATTATTATTATTATTATTATTATTATTATTATTATTATTATTATTATTATTATTATTATTATTATTATTATTATTATTATTATTATTATTATTATTATTATTATTATTATTATTATTATTATTATTATTATTATTATTATTATTATTATTATTATTATTATTATTATTATATTATTATTATTATTATTATTATTATATTATTATTATTATTATTATTATTATTATTATTATTATTATTATTATTATTATTATTATTATTATTATTATATTATTATTATTATTATTATTATTATTATTATTATTATTATTATTATATTATTATTATTATTATTATTATTATTATTATTATTATTATATTATTATTATTATTATTATTATTATTATTTATTATTATTATTATTATTATTATTATTATTATTATTATTATTATTATTATTATTATTATTATTATTATTATTATTATTATTATTATTATTATTATTATTATTATTATTATTATTATTATTATTATTATTATTATTATTATTATTATTATATTATTATTATTATTATTATTATTATTATTATTATTATTATTATTATTATTATTATTATTATTATTATTATTATTATTATTATTATTATTATTATTATTATTATTATTATTATTATTATTATTATTATTATTATTATTATTATTATTATTATTATTATTATTATTATTATTATTATTATTATTATTATTATTATTATTATTATTATTATTATTAATATTATTATTATTATTATTATTATTATTATTATTATTATTATTATTATTATTATTATTATTATTATTATTATTATTATTATTATTATTATTATTATTATTATTATTATTATTATTATTATTATTATTATTATTATTATTATTATTATTATTATTATTATTATTATTATTATTATTATTATTATTATTATTATTATTATTATTATTATTATTATTATTATTATTATTATTATTATTATTATTATTATTATTATTATTATTATTATTATTATTATTATTATTATTATTATTATTATTATTATTATTATTATTATTATTATTATTATTATTATTATTATTATTATTATTATATTATTATTATTATTATTATTATTATTATTATTATTATTATTATTATTATTATTATTATTATTATTATTATTATTATTATTATTATTATTATTATTATTATTATTATTATTATTATTATTATTATTATTATTATTATTATTATTATTATTATTATTATTATTATTATTATTATTATTATTATTATTATTATTATTATTATTATTATTATTATTATTATTATTATTATTATTATTATTATTATTATTATTATTATTATTATTATTATTATTATTATTATTATTATTATTATTATATTATTATTATTATTATTATTATTATTATTATTATTATTATTATTATTATTATTATTATTATTATTATTATTATTATTATTATTATTATTATTATTATTATTATTATTATTATTATTATTATTATTATTATTATTATTATTATATTATTATTATTATTATTATTATTATTATTATTATTATTATTATTATTATTATTATTATTATTATTATTATTATTATTATTATTATTATTATTATTATTATTATTATTATTATATTATTATTATATTATTATTATTATTATTATTATTATTATTATTATTATTATTATTATTATTATTATTATTATTATTATTATTATTATTATTATTATTATTATTATTATTATTATTATTATTATTATTATTATTATTATTATTATTATATTATTATTATTATTATTATTATATTATGTATTATTATTATTATTATTATTATTATTATTATTATTATTATTATTATTATTATTATTATTATTATTATTATTATTATTATTATTATTATTATATTATTATTATTATTATTATTATTATTATTATTATTATTATTATTATTATTATTATTATTATTATTATTATTATTATTATTATTATTATTATTATTATTATTATTATTATTATTATTATTATTATTATTATTATTATTATTATTATTATTATTATTTTATTATTATTATTATTATTATTATTATTATTATTATTATTATTATTATTATTATTATTATTATTATTATTATTATTATTATTATTATTATTATTATTATTATTATTATTATTATTATTATTATTATTATTATTATTATTATTATTATTATTATTATTATTATTATTATTATTATTATTATTATTATTATTATTATTATTATTATTATTATTATTATTATTATTATTATTATTATTATTATTATTATTATTATTATTATTATTATTATTATTATTATTATTATTATTATTATTATTATTATTATTATTATTATTATTATTATTATTATTATTATTATTATTATTATTATTATTATTATTATTATTATTATTATTATTATTATATTATTATTATTATTATTATTATTATTATTATTATTATTATTATTATTATTATTATTATTATTATTATTATTATTATTATTATTTTATTATTATTATTATTATTATTATTATTATTATTATTATTATTATTATTATTATTATTATTATTATTATTATTATTATTATTATTATTATTATTATTATTATTATTATTATTATTATTATTATTATTATTATTATTATTATTATATTATTATTATTATTATTATTATTATTATTATTATTATTATTATTATTATTATTATTATTATTATTATTATTATTATTATTATTATTATTATTATTATTATTATTATTATTATTATTATTATTATTATTATTATTATTATTATTATTATTATTATTATTATTATTATTATTATTATTATTATTATTATTATTATTATTATTATTATTATTATTATTATTATTATTATTATTATTATATTATTATTATTATTATTATTATTATTATTATTATTATTATTATTATTATTATTATTATATTATTATTATTATTATTATTATTATTATTATTATTATTATTATTATTATTATTATTATTATTATTATTATTATTATTATTATTATTATTATTATATTATTATTATTATTATTATTATTATTATTATTATTATTATTATTATTATTATTATTATTATTATTATTATTATTATTATTATTATTATTATTATTATTATTATTATTATTATTATTATTATTATTATTATTATTATTATTATTATTATTATTATTATTATTATTATTATTATTATTATTATTATTATTATTATTATTATTATTATTATTATTATTATTATTATTATTATTATTATTATTATTATTATTATTATTATTATTATTATTATTATTATTATTATTATTATTATTATTATTATTATATTATTATTATTATTATTATTATTATTATTATTATTATTATTATTATTATTAATATTATTATTATTATTATTATTATTATTATTATTATTATTATTATATTATTATTATTATTATTATTATTATTATTATTATTATTATTATTATTATTATTATTATTATTATTATTATTATTATTATTATTATTATTATTATTATTATTATTATTATTATTATTATTATTATTATTATTATTATTATTATTATTATTATTATTATTATTATTATTTATTATTATTATTATTATTATTATTATTATTATTATTATTATTATTATTATTATTATTATTATTATATTATTATTATTATTATTATTATTATTATTATTATTATTATTATTTTTATTATTATTATTATTATTATTATTATTATTATTATTATTATTATTATTATTATTATTATTATTATTATTTATTATTATTATTATTATTATTATTATTATTATTATTATTATTATTATTATTATTATTATATTATTATTATTATTATTATTATTATTATTATTATTATTATTATTATTATTATTATTATTATTATTATTATTATTATTTATTATTATTATTATTATTATTATTATTATTATTATTATTATTATTATTATTTTATTATTATTATTATTATTATTATTATTATTATTATTATTATTATTATTATTATTATTATTATTATTATTATTATTATTATTATTATTATATTATTATTATTATTATTATTATTATTATTATTATTATTATTATTATTATTTTATTATTATTATTATTATTATTATTATTATTATTATTATTATTATTATTACTATTGTTATTATTATTTTATTATTATTATTATTATTATTATTATTATTATTATTATTATTATTATTATTATTATTATTATTATTATTATTATTATTATTATTATTATTATTATTATTATTATTATTATTATTATTATTATTATTATTATTATTATTATTATTATTATTATTATTATTATTATTATTATTATTATTATTATTATTATTATATTATTATTTATTATTATTATTATTATTATTATTATTATTATTATTATTATTATTATTATTATTATTATTATTATTATTATTATTATTATTATTATTATTATTATTATTATTATTTATTATTATTATTATTATTATTATTATTATTATTATTATTATTATTATTATTATTATTATTATTATTATTATTATTATTATTATTATTATTATTATTATAATTATTATTATTATTATTATTATTATTATTATTATTATTATTATTATTATTATTATTATTATTCCTCTTCCCGTAGTACCCGTGGCATGATGGTTAGTGCGTTGGACTGTCATGCCAGAGGTCTTGGGTTCGATCCCTGCCTATGCCATCTAAAGTTTTTTTCACGGGTACTGCCTCTTGCGAGGAATTGACAAATTCTCCAACAGTAATTCTTGTCATGAAAAGTGCTTTCTCAAATTTGCCGTTCGGATTCGGCTTAAAACTGTAGGTCCCCTCCATCCCTGACAATAGTACTCGCACACAGGAATGGTTGAGAGTTGTAAGTCACTAGGCCCTAGTTCTCAACGGACTGTTGCGCAACCCAATTTATTTATTTATTATTCCTCTTCCTCCTTTAGATCTTGGTAGGGTAATCCTATCGATTGCAGCTTGGGGTGGTGTTGGCGGTATTTTTTCATAAGCGTCCTTATTTTCCTTTCCAGGTTTTCTAAGTCTGTTCTACTCCATTTGATTATGCCTGCTGAATATGTTATTAGAGGAACTGCAAATGTGTTGATTGCCATAACCACGTTCCTGGCGTTCAAAGATGTTCGTAGAATTTGTTCCAAACGGCTTTCGAATGATGAAGCTATGCTGGTTTTGATGTTAGCATGTTTGATCATTTTTGACTGTTCCATACCGAGGTATTTGTAGACATCATCTTCTTCCATTGATTCAATTGTCTCATTAAAGGTCGTAGTATAATCGACACCTTTGGACATCTTTCCCCTTACGATATTTACTGTTTTGCATTTTTGTATGCCAAACTCCATTTTTATATCGTTCGAGAACTGTTCAACTTGGAGTAATTGTGTTAAGCTGTTGGGTGTGCTGGCATACAATTTAATGTCATCCATATACATAAGATGAGTAAGTCTTTCCTTATGAATATTATTTCTTACTTCAAAACCGTGCTTACTCTTATTTAAAAGAGAAGATAAAGGATTCAGAGCAAGACAGAACCATAATGGACTTAGACTATCTCCTTGGAAATCTTGTGATTTTTATACTGCAAGATGTTATTGTCCCTATGCGAAGCTTTGTAGACCAATTCGACATTACTGTCTCGCAGAATCGTATAATCTGTGCGTCTATTTTGTAGGTTTTTAAGATACGTAATAGCCAGCTATGCGGGACCATATCAAAGGCTTTTTTATAGTCGATGTACGCTGCATATAGATTTCGTTGCTTAGTACATGCTTGGCTAGTGACTACTGCATCTATGGCTAGCTGTTCTTTGCATCCAAGCGAGCCTTTCCTGCAACCCTTTTGTTGTTCAGCAAGTATATTGTTGTCGTTGCAGTGCTGGTGATTAATTCGGCAACACAGGATGTAGACAATTTATACAATGTGTTGAGGCACGTTATTGGTCTGAATTTAGCTGGATCTTGAGTATTGTCCTCTTTGGGAATCAAGTACGTTATTCCTTCACATAAGTACGTAGGTATTTTTGCAGGATCCTGTATAAAAATATTAATTTCACGTCTGATTGTTTCGTGAAGTCCGTCTAAAGCTTTTAGCCAGTAGTTGTGCAGCCCATCTGTGCCTGCTGCTTTCCAGTTATGTAGCCTTTTAAGTACATTTTGAAAAACCTCAGATGTGATGTAGTTGTTTTCCATCGGGGTGATTTCCGTTGTTGATGAATCATTTTCTTGCAATAAGGCTGAAGCTTCGTTGTGTTCGGTGCTTTTAGAACATATTCCACTCCAAAAGTTTTCCAATTCATCCTTTTGGAAGGACTTTTAATTCTTTGCCCTTTCCTTTACATTCACTGTAGAACTGTCGTTGTGAGTTGCTGAATAACTTATTGTCCTCTCTTCTTTGTTTGGATTTCCTGTATCGTCGGATTCGTTTGGCATACACACCAATCTTTTGCTTTACCGTATTATTATTATTATTGTTATTATTATTATTATTATTATTATTATTATTATTATTATTATTATTATTATTATTATTATTATTATTATTATTATTATTATTATTATTATTATTATTATTATTATTATTATTATTATTATTATTATTATTATTATTATTATTATTATTATTATTATTATTATTATTATTATTATTATTATTATTATTATTATTATTATTATTATTATTATTATTATTATTATTATTATTATTATTATTATTATTATTATTATTATTATTATTATTATTATTATTATTATTATTATTATTATTATTATTATTATTATTATTATTATTATTATTATTATTATTATTATTATTATTATTATTATTATTATTATTATTATTATTATTATTATTATTATTATTATTATTATTATTATTATTATTATTATTATTATTATTATTATTATTATTATTATTATTATTATTATTATTATTATTATTATTATTATTATTATTATTATTATTATTATTATTATTATTATTATTATTATTATTATTATTATTATTATTATTATTATTATTATTATTATTATTATTATTATTATTATTATTATTATTATTATTATTATTATTATTATTATTATTATTATTATTATTATTATTATTATTATTATTATTATTATTATTATTATTATTATTATTATTATTATTATTATTATTATTATTATTATTATTATTATTATTATTATTATTATTATTATTATTATTATTATTATTATTATTATTATTATTATTATTATTATTATTATTATTATTATTATTATTATTATTATTATTATTATTATTATTATTATTATTATTATTATTATTATTATTATTATTATTATTATTATTATTATTATTATTATTATTATTATTATTATTATTATTATTATTATTATTATTATTATTATTATTATTATTATTATTATTATTATTATTATTATTATTATTATTATTATTATTATTATTATTATTATTATTATTATTATTATTATTATTATTATTATTATTATTATTATTATTATTATTATTATTATTATTATTATTATTATTATTATTATTATTATTATTATTATTATTATTATTATTATTATTATTATTATTATTATTATTATTATTATTATTATTATTATTATTATTATTATTATTATTATTATTATTATTATTATTATTATTATTATTATTATTATTATTATTATTATTATTATTATTATTATTATTATTATTATTATTATTATTATTATTATTATTATTATTATTATTATTATTATTATTATTATTATTATTATTATTATTATTATTATTATTATTATTATTATTATTATTATTATTATTATTATTATTATTATTATTATTATTATTATTATTATTATTATTATTATTATTATTATTATTATTATTATTATTATTATTATTATTATTATTATTATTATTATTATTATTATTATTATTATTATTATTATTATTATTATTATTATTATTATTATTATTATTATTATTATTATTATTATTATTATTATTATTATTATTATTATTATTATTATTATTATTATTATTATTATTATTATTATTATTATTATTATTATTATTATTATTATTATTATTATTATTATTATTATTATTATTATTATTATTATTATTATTATTATTATTATTATTATTATTATTATTATTATTATTATTATTATTATTATTATTATTATTATTATTATTATTATTATTATTATTATTATTATTATTATTATTATTATTATTATTATTATTATTATTATTATTATTATTATTATTATTATTATTATTATTATTATTATTATTATTATTATTATTATTATTATTATTATTATTATTATTATTATTATTATTATTATTATTATTATTATTATTATTATTATTATTATTATTATTATTATTATTATTATTATTATTATTATTATTATTATTATTATTATTATTATTATTATTATTATTATTATTATTATTATTATTATTATTATTATTATTATTATTATTATTATTATTATTATTATTATTATTATTATTATTATTATTATTATTATTATTATTATTATTATTATTATTATTATTATTATTATTATTATTATTATTATTATTATTATTATTATTATTATTATTATTATTATTATTATTATTATTATTATTATTATTATTATTATTATTATTATTATTATTATTATTATTATTATTATTATTATTATTATTATTATTATTATTATTATTATTATTATTATTATTATTATTATTATTATTATTATTATTATTATTATTATTATTATTATTATTATTATTATTATTATTATTATTATTATTATTATTATTATTATTATTATTATTATTATTATTATTATTATTATTATTATTATTATTATTATTATTATTATTATTATTATTATTATTATTATTATTATTATTATTATTATTATTATTATTATTATTATTATTATTATTATTATTATTATTATTATTATTATTATTATTATTATTATTATTATTATTATTATTATTATTATTATTATTATTATATTATTATTATTATTATTATTATTATTATTATTATTATTATTATTATTATTATTATTATTATTATTATTATTATTATTATTATTATTATTATTATTATTATTATTATTATTATTATTATTATTATTATTATTATTATTATTATTATTATTATTATTATTATTATTATTATTATTATTATTATTATTATTATTATTATTATTATTATTATTATTATTATTATTATTATTATTATTATTATTATTATTATTATTATTATTATTATTATTATTATTATTATTATTATTATTATTATTATTATTATTATTATTATTATTATTATTATTATTATTATTATTATTATTATTATTATTATTATTATTATTATTATTATTATTATTATTATTATTATTATTATTATTATTATTATTATTATTATTATTATTATTATTATTATTATTATTATTATTATTATTATTATTATTATTATTATTATTATTATATTATTATTATTATTATTATTATTATTATTATTATTATTATTATTATTATTATTATTATTATTATTATTATTATTATTATTATTATTATTATTATTATTATTATTATTATTATTATTATTATTATTATTATTATTATTATTATTATTATTATTATTATTATTATTATTATATTATTATTATTATTATTATTATTATTATTATTATTATTATTATTATTATTATTATTATTATTATTATTATTATTATTATTATTATTATTATTATTATTATTATTATTATTATTATTATTATTATTATTATTATTATTATTATTATTATTATTATTATTATTATTATTATTATTATTATTATTATTATTATTATTATTATTATTATTATTATTATTATTATTATTATTATTATTATTATTATTATTATTATTATTATTATTATTATTATTATTATTATTATTATTATTATTATTATTATTATTATTATTATTATTATTATTATTATTATTATTATTATTATTATTATTATTATTATTATTATTATTATTATTATTATTATTATTATTATTATTATTATTATTATTATTATTATTATTATTATTATTATTATTATTATTATTATTATTATTATTATTATTATTATTATTATTATTATTATTATTATTATTATTATTATTATTATTATTATTATTATTATTATTATTATTATTATTATTATTATTATTATTATTATTATTATTATTATTATTATTATTATTATTATTATTATTATTATTATTATTATTATTATTATTATTATTATTATTATTATTATTATTATTATTATTATTATTATTATTATTATTATTATTATTATTATTATTATTATTATTATTATTATTATTATTATTATTATTATTATTATTATTATTATTATTATTATTATTATTATTATTATTATTATTATTATTATTATTATTATTATTATTATTATTATTATTATTATTATTATTATTATTATTATTATTATTATTATTATTATTATTATTATTATTATTATTATTATTATTATTATTATTATTATTATTATTATTATTATTATTATTATTATTATTATTATTATTATTATTATTATTATTATTATTATTATTATTATTATTATTATTATTATTATTATTATTATTATTATTATTATTATTATTATTATTATTATTATTATTATTATTATTATTATTATTATTATTATTATTATTATTATTATTATTATTATTATTATTATTATTATTATTATTATTATTATTATTATTATTATTATTATTATTATTATTATTATTATTATTATTATTATTATTATTATTATTATTATTATTATTATTATTATTATTATTATTATTATTATTATTATTATTATTATTATTATTATTATTATTATTATTATTATTATTATTATTATTATTATTATTATTATTATTATTATTATTATTATTATTATTATTATTATTATTATTATTATTATTATATTATTATTATTATTATTATTATTATTATTATTATTATTATTATTATTATTATTATTATTATTATTATTATTATTATTATTATTATTATTATTATTATTATTATTATTATTATTATTATTATTATTATTATATTATTATTATTATTATTATTATTATTATTATTATTATTATTATTATTATTATTATTATTATTATTATTATTATTATTATTATTATTATTATTATTATTATTATTATTATTATTATTATTATTATTATTATTATTATTATTATTATTATTATTATTATTATTATTATTATTATTATTATTATTATTATTATTATTATTATTATTATTATTATTATTATTATTATTATTATTATTATTATTATTATTATTATTATTATTATTATTATTATTATTATTATTATTATTATTATTATTATTATTATTATTATTATTATTATTATTATTATTATTATTATTATTATTATTATTATTATTATTATTATTATTATTATTATTATTATTATTATATTATTATTATTATTATTATTATTATTATTATTATTATTATTATTATTATTATTATTATTATTATTATTATTATTATTATTATTATTATTATTATTATTATTATTATTATTATTATTATTATTATTATTATTATTATTATTATTATTATTATTATTATTATTATTATTATTATTATTATTATTATTATTATTATTATTATTATTATTATTATTATTATTATTATTATTATTATTATTATTATTATTATTATTATTATTATTATTATTATTATTATTATTATTATTATTATTATTATTATTATTATTATTATTATTATTATTATTATTATTATTATTATTATTATTATTATTATTATTATTATTATTATTATTATTATTATTATTATTATTTGGGGGTTTTGTAGTTTTTCCCCTAGAGGACGCGTCCACAGGTGGCGGATAGTGGAACGTTCAGCATTTCCTGAAATGCAGGGCATGTGGGAAATAAAATACCACACGTGGACCAAAAAAAACTAATATGTGAAGGAACACAGAACAAGAAACCAAATATGGAAGGAGAAGATAGAGAGACAAATTTTACGGTGCAGGGAGTCGGATCCCCAGTACCGGCGTCTGTCGGGGGTGAGTACGCGGGCCCCGAGACGTCGATATACAGCGACCGCACAAAAACAAAAACAATGAGAACTGATTCGATGGGAGTGGAAAGCTTGGCTCCTACGGATCAAAATGCTACAAGCAAGAACAGCGGTGACCCTTTTAAAAGAGTTTCAAAAATACCTCGGACTCCCCCTCCGAAGAAGGGTACCCCTACAGGTCCTAAACCGCCTGAAGGGTCGAAGTCAGCAAGACGTGGGATTTTCCCGATATCTCGAGTTGAAGCGGAAAAACCAGAAGAGGAAGCCAACACTGCTGCGCTGCCGACGGGAGTAATTAATGCTTCTGCCTCCAAAGAAACGGACGAGGGAAATCCAAATGACGTTTTTCTCACGGAGATGCAGAAATGCCTTAATACACTTAAAAGAATGAAGGTAGCGTGTCTGAGACAAAAAAATATCAGCATAGATATTAAAGACGGCATAGCGTCATTGGAGGAGTCTCTTGACAAAATAAAATGGTCAAAAAAAGAAAAGAACAAGACCGATGTTTGCTGCTCAAAACCGTCCACCACGAGCCAAGAAGCCCCACAGCAGAGGGTGGAAACCGGTCAGAAGAAAGTTCCTAAAAACCCTCCAGAACCGGGAACCACCAAAAGACCACCGTCGAGTCCACTCCAAAAGGATTCCGAAAAGAAAACGAGAAAGATCTCACAAGCCGCGGAGACGGAGGACAGACAAGTAAACACACTAACCGTCGAAGTCATCCCCGGTGAAGAGACCTACGCCCAAGCAACCCTCAGAGGAAAGGCCACAGACGCTGCCAAGGGAACTCTACCTGCTAAAACAAAAAAGAATACAGCAACCCTCCGAGGAAAGGACACAGAAGCTGCCAAGGGAACGTTACCTGATAAGACGAACAAGAATACAGGTAACCCAACTACCAAAGCAAACGGAAAACAGAAGAAGAGAAGAAAGAAAAAGCCTAGACGGAAACAAAACCTGGGAGCTATTCTTATCAAGCCGATGGGCGAGGAAACCTACTCCGGCATCTTGAGAGAAATCCGGAATAAGGCAAATCCAGACGCGACAGAAACAGTTGTCAAAAAGATTCGTGAAACCAAAAAGGGAGAGGTCTTGGTAGAGCTCGGGGCGAAAACAAAAAACAAGACAGCCTTTGGAAACTGCCTAAAGGAAATTCTGGGAGAAAAAGCCGTCGTCAAAAACCTCCAACATATGATCTCACTCGAGATTAAGGACCTTGACGAACTAACCACGGTAGAAGAGGTCCAGGAAGCAATCCGCAAAAAATTTACCGACCTCATAACAGAGCTGGAAATAGGGATCACTAGTAAAAACAACAGATCCCTGAAGATGGCCATTATTAGGGTAAATGCTCAAGCCGCCGAAGAAATGCTGAGGGCCAGCACAGTTAAAATTGGCTGGACACACTGCCGAATCAGGCAGAGAACCGAAGTTTTACGCTGCTTCAAATGTTTCGGATATGGACACAAACAGTCGTCCTGTCCAAATCCGGACAGAAAGGGGCAAGGCCTATGCATCCAATGCGGGGAAAAGGGCCACAAAAAGAAGGACTGCAAAAACCAGCCTAAGTGCTGCCTCTGTGTGGAATTGGAAACAACATCATCCATAAACCACGTACCGGGCACCGGAAGCTGCAGGAAAGCACTTGAAGAGGCGAAAAAGGCCTCCTCAAAATGACTTTAATCCTCCAGGCGAATGTCCACAGAAGTCTAACGGCAGACAGCCTTCTGACAAAACTTATCTCGGAACTTCAAGTTGACATTGTTATCGTAAGCGAACAATACCGCGATAAGGACGGACAAAATTGGTTTTCAGACCTACTTAACACTGCTGCTATTTGGATCACAGACACAACAAAATTCCAAATCGATAGAAAAGGGGCAGAAAGAGGCTTTGTCTGGGTCAAAACTGGAAAACTTACAATAGTAAGCATATATTTTAGCCCAAACGACAGGATCGAAGAATTTCGCAAAAAACTGGAGGATTTGGAGGATTTTCTGAATGAGACTGGTGGAGATGTTCTAGTCGCAGGAGATTTCAACGCCAGAGGTCAAGAGTGGGGAATGCCAACTACAGACTCTCGAGGAAGGCAAATACTCGAGATGGCCGCGAGACGTGGACTATACGTAGCTAACGTAGGAAACACCACCACCTTCAGGAGACCAGGACACAGAGGCACTATTCCAGATGTCACCTTTGCGACGGGCACCGCACTCGCAAAAATTAAGAACTGGAGAGTAATCGAGGACTATACAGGTAGCGACCACCAGTATATCGTCTTCGACCTGGAGGAAAACCAACGAGTCGTAAACCTACGTCACCAACCACGGGCTCCAAGGTGGAACCTAAACAGACTTAACGTGGATGTTTTAAAGAGAGTGATCGAGGAAGGGGCAGATGCTGTGCTGCAAGTAGAAGGACCTGCTGAAACCAAGGCTGAAGCCACGATGCAACTAATTCGGCTCGCCTGCGACTCCTCAATGCCCCGAACAAGAGCCGCCAACAGAAACAGAGATCCAGTGTACTGGTGGACAGAGGAGATAGCTGCGTTACGCCGGAGATGTTTACAACTTCGACGCATAGTCACCAGGAGGAGGAGAAGAAACGCTGAACCTATGGAGGACGCCATAGCGGAGTTCAGAACCAAGAGATCCGAGCTCAAGAGGGCCATCAGTTCGAGCAAGAGAGAGAAATGGGAGGATCTCCGCCGTGATGTCAATAGCGACCCCTGGGGACTAGGCTACAAAATAGTTACACGTAAACTAGGAGCTCAGACGACACCCCCAGTCTTAAGCGAAGAAAAAATGGAGCACATTGTTGGAACACTATTCCCAACTCATCCTGTCAGACCACCTGACAACACACCGGTCCAAAGACATGATATCCCTCTTTTTAGCAAGGAGGAGTTGAGCATAGCTGTGCAGTCCATGCAAAAACGAAGAGCTCCTGGCCCCGATGGAATCCCCGTAGAAGCCCTGAAAGCGACCGCTAAAGCATGTCCACAATTACTTCTGAACATGTTCAACAACCTCCTCATAGAAGGCGTCTTCCCGAAGAGCTGGAAGAAACAACGGCTGGTGCTCATCAGCAAAGGCAAAGGAGACCCAGATTCCCCATCGGCATACAGACCTCTGTGCATGCTAGACACCACGGGAAAACTCTTGGAAAAGCTTTTAAAACCACGGCTTTCAGCTGCAGTACAAGCGTCGGGCGATCTATCGGAGAGACAGTACGGTTTCCGGAGAGGCCGCTCTACTATCGGAGCAATACAAGAAGTAGTGCACGCCACCCAAATTGCCCAACAAAGAAACCACTACTCGAAGGAGATCGTCTTGCTGGCAACGCTGGATGTACGAAATGCCTTCAACTCGGCCAGGTGGAGTGATATTCTACATGCGCTGGAATGGAGATTCCACGTACCCGCCTATCTTCTACGGATGACGAAGGACTATCTCAGGGATCGTGAGCTGATTTACGAGACCGCAGAAGGTCCGCGAAGGAAGGAAGTCACATCTGGTGCAGCGCAAGGATCAATCTTAGGACCAGACCCGTGGAACATCTCCTATGATGATATCCTTCGCATGGAGATGCCTGACGATGCCTTCCTGGTTGGATATGCTGACGACATCGCCGCGGTGATTACGGCACGAGACACCGATAGCGCGCAAAGAAAGCTAAACCAGGTCATGCGACGAACAAATTCATGGATGGAAGAGCATGGACTCAGCCTAGCCACGGAAAAAACAGAGATAGTTCTTCTGACGAGGAAGAGGATTCCTACACAAATTGACTTCCAAATCGGGGCCGAAGTGATAAGAAGCAGCGCGACAGTGAAGTACCTGGGATTGAGGCTCGACACAAAGCTAACCTACTGGCAACAAATAAAGGCAGCATCGGAAAGAGCAGCAAAAACTACTACAGCACTCAGCAAACTGATGGCGAACGTAGGGGGACCAACGGCCAGTAAGCGAAGGCTACTAATGGCGACAACTCATTCCATCCTTCTGTATGGCAGCGAAATATGGGCGGACGCACTTAAGCAAGAGAAGTACCGTAAACAGATGGCGGCAGTGCAAAGACGCGGAGCTCTCCGTGTGGCAAGCTCTTATCGAACGGTGCCGGAACCAGCTGTCCTTGTAATCGCTGGAGTGACCCCTATCGATCTCCTAGCGACAGAAAGGAAGTACGTCCACGACAAAAAGGCGGAAATGGGGGTGGAAGCGGCAGCCGAGGAGGCTAAACAGCTGACCATACAGAAGTGGCAAGAGCGTTGGTGCGCAGAAAGCAGAGGACGATGGACGGCGAGGCTGATCAGAAATGTGGCTGAGTGGAAGGACCGGAAACACGGTGAGGTTAATTATTACGTCACCCAGTTACTCACCGGACACGGTTACTTCAACGCATTTCTCCACAAGATCGGCAAAACGAGTAGTCCAGCCTGCCAGTACGGAGACTCCCAAGAAGACGATGCACAACATACCTTCTTCGTCTGCAGCAGATGGACAGCACAAAGAGAAGCACTAGAGAGAAACATTGGCACCATCACTCCAGAGAACATAGTCGAGAAGATGCTTACGAGTCAACATAACTGGAACTTGATCAGTACATACACAAATCAGCTCCTCAGAAACAAGAAAAGAGAAGAAGAACAGTTCCGCATCCTTAACCCTTCCTAACCTATTAACCTACTAACCTAACCAAACCTAACCAAACCAACTTGAACTAACGTAAACTAACTTCACCTAATAAAAGACTAATCTAAACTAACGAAACCCAACTAATTTAACCTAATCCTTACATAACCTTCCTAACCTAATCTACCTAACCTAACCCTTCCTAACCTAGGAACGAAGAAAGCAAAGGAAGAAAAGATCCCGCTATAAGACGTGAGCCCAGAATGGGTCGTACAACAGGACCCCCTCTTGAAGAAGTGCAATTCAGTGGTCCCGAGGGGGGGATCTTCGAGACACTTTTGGAGGTTTAGCCGGTATGCCATTATAAGGTTTTTAAAATTTTTCCTTGGTGAGTCCGGCACACGGGGAGGTATGGATACCTCCTTATGGTGCGTAACGCATTCCTCCACAAGTAAAGTAAAAAAAAAAAAAAAAAAAAAAAAAAAAAAAAAAAAAAAAAAAATTATTATTATTATTATTATTATTATTATTATTATTATTATTATTATTATTATTATTATTATTATTATTATTATTATTATTATTATTATTATTATTATTATTATTATTATTATTATTATTATTATTATTATTATTATTATTATTATTATTATTATTATTATTATTATTATTATTATTATTATTATTATTATTATTATTATTATTATTATTATTATTATTATTATTATTATTATTATTATTATTATTATTATTATTATTATTATTATTATTATTATTATTATTATTATTATTATTATTATTATTATTATTATTATTATTATTATTATTATTATTATTATTATTATTATTATTATTATTATTATTATTATTATTATTATTATTATTATTATTATTATTATTATTATTATTATTATTATTATTATTATTATTATTATTTTTATTATTATTCCTCTTCCCGTAGTACCCGTGGCATGATGGTTAGTGCGACAATAGTACTCGCACACAGGAATGGTTGAGAGTTGTAAGTCACTAGGCTCTATTTCTCAACGGACTGTTGCGCAACCCAATTTATTTATTTATTATTCCTCTTCCTCCTTTAGATCTTGGTAGGGTAATCCTATCGATTGCAGCTTGGGGTGGTGTTGGCGGTATTTTTTCATAAGCGTCCTTATTTTCCTTTCCAGGTTTTCTAAGTCTGTTCTACTCCATTTGATTATGCCTGCTGAATATGTTATTAGAGGAACTGCAAATGTGTTGATTGCCATAACCACGTTCCTGGCGTTCAAAGATGTTCGTAGAATTTGTTCCAAACGGCTTTCGAATGATGAAGCTATGCTGGTTTTGATGTTAGCATGTTTGATCATTTTTGACTGTTCCATACCGAGGTATTTGTAGACATCATCTTCTTCCATTGATTCAATTGTCTCATTAAAGGTCGTAGTATAATCGACACCTTTGGACATCTTTCCCCTTACGATATTTACTGTTTTGCATTTTTGTATGCCAAACTCCATTTTTATATCGTTCGAGAACTGTTCAACTTGGAGTAATTGTGTTAAGCTGTTGGGTGTGCTGGCATACAATTTAATGTCATCCATATACATAAGATGAGTAAGTCTTTCCTTATGAATATTATTTCTTACTTCAAAACCGTGCTTACTCTTATTTAAAAGAGAAGATAAAGGATTCAGAGCAAGACAGAACCATAATGGACTTAGACTATCTCCTTGGAAATCTTGTGATTTTTATACTGCAAGATGTTATTGTCCCTATGCGAAGCTTTGTAGACCAATTCGACATTACTGTCTCGCAGAATCGTATAATCTGTGCGTCTATTTTGTAGGTTTTTAAGATACGTAATAGCCAGCTATGCGGGACCATATCAAAGGCTTTTTTATAGTCGATGTACGCTGCATATAGATTTCGTTGCTTAGTACATGCTTGGCTAGTGACTACTGCATCTATGGCTAGCTGTTCTTTGCATCCAAGCGAGCCTTTCCTGCAACCCTTTTGTTGTTCAGCAAGTATATTGTTGTCGTTGCAGTGCTGGTGATTAATTCGGCAACACAGGATGTAGACAATTTATACAATGTGTTGAGGCACGTTATTGGTCTGAATTTAGCTGGATCTTGAGTATTGTCCTCTTTGGGAATCAAGTACGTTATTCCTTCACATAAGTACGTAGGTATTTTTGCAGGATCCTGTATAAAAATATTAATTTCACGTCTGATTGTTTCGTGAAGTCCGTCTAAAGCTTTTAGCCAGTAGTTGTGCAGCCCATCTGTGCCTGCTGCTTTCCAGTTATGTAGCCTTTTAAGTACATTTTGAAAAACCTCAGATGTGATGTAGTTGTTTTCCATCGGGGTGATTTCCGTTGTTGATGAATCATTTTCTTGCAATAAGGCTGAAGCTTCGTTGTGTCGGTGCTTTTATAACATATTCCACTCCAAAAGTTTTCCAATTCATCCTTTTGGAAGGACTTTTAATTCTTTGCCCTTTCCTTTACATTCACTGTAGAACTGTCGTTGTGAGTTGCTGAATAACTTATTGTCCTCTCTTCTTTGTTTGGATTTCCTGTATCGTCGGA